>WEDG01005089.1:0-33893 GCA_017591395.1 Schistocephalus solidus
GTCTCTTATTATATGTCAAGTTCTTTAGGATATTTACCTCCTGGAGTTGGTGACCACTGATGAAGTACTGATATTCCAACCTTATCATCCTTCTGTTACTAGACC
This sequence comes from Schistocephalus solidus, assembly GCA_017591395.1. NCBI lineage: Eukaryota > Metazoa > Platyhelminthes > Cestoda > Diphyllobothriidea > Diphyllobothriidae > Schistocephalus > Schistocephalus solidus. The sequence goes on from WEDG01005089.1 coordinate 106, forward strand.
GCAGTCGAATGACTTGGCATTTGTTGAAATTACGGTTCAGTAGCTACTTATCACACCATGTTTGCAAACGATTTCCGCGCATCCTCCGGTTTTTCAATCGAGTTTCATAATTTCGGATCGTCCGCGAACATTACCTTCTCGCATGTCAGACAATCAAGGCAGTCGTTCACGTATATCAGAAACGAAATGGGACCCAGAATACTTCCCTGCGGAACTCCACTGTAAATGGTTTCCCAGTGAAACTTGGCGTCTCCAATACAAACACGTTGGCGCCTGCCTGTGAGAAAATCGGCCAACCATTGGATTAGCTTCTGCTCCATTCTCACTAATTTCTAGGTTATCGGCAGCCTTCAGTAGGGGAGCGGGGTCTCTGTTTCGCGTGCTCCTTCTTTTATAATTTAAGAAATTCAGATTTTTTGCTATATTTTTCAATAGTTCTTTAACGGAATCAAGCCGTGTCCTGGGGATAAGTTACTTGACTTGCTTCCTCATCTTTGCATACGTTAATGGACACATGATTTCGATCAACAATAGGTTTCTTCCATAACATCAGCTTTTAAATTCACTTATTTTTCCATTCTTAAGTCAGCCACAGGAGTCTGTGTTTCAGTCTCTTGCGTGAACTTGGGCAGTGGTTTCTGGGAAGAATGCGAGATAATTAACTGAACCATTCCCAGTCATCGGCTGATTTTTTTAGTGCAGGCTATTAATTTTGGCCTACATTGGATCAAATTCACTACGCCAAATATTCTTCTTATATCTGGTGCGTTGTTCAGGCACCGAAAAGATTGAAAAGTCCCAGGGAACTTCAACCATGTCACTTCGACCATCAGGATGAGGACATGGCACCTCATTAACACTATCCAGCAATTTCGTGAGCACCAGATCTGGACAGCTTAATTTGCTGATCCTTAGGCACCCCTTGTGGGAAATAAGACGTTCTGAGTGAGGCATGACCTTAATGTCCGCGTCCAATAAACGTTGGTCAACATTTATTTCAGTGCCGACTGCTTATACTGAACCCCAGTCAATGATTGGGGAATTGAAGTCACCCATAATCAAGATTTCACGTCAAGCAGAAAGTCATTCTTGATCGACTATAAGGCGACCATTAGCCTCGGGATCGCTCCTCGGTGGTTTATCGACGGTCAGAAATTCAATACTGTGACCCCAGTACCATTATACTGAGCCAGATAATCTTGGCGCTGACTGCAAACTGTTCCAACACTTTCTCACACTAGCGGTCCGTGCATTACATAGGTGACAGCTCTTCCACCCTAACTCCATCTTCTATATTTTTGGAAACAACTGAAACCTTGGTAGTGCCAATTTGCAATCATCAAAGTTTTAAGACAAATCCGTTTCTCTGAAAGAGATATTGTAAGGTACAGTTTACCTGTACGTTAGTGCAAAAACTGTGGGTTTCACATGTTATAGATGTTTAATTACGGTGCAATTTGATCCACCATTTGTGGCACCTTTTGGGCCTTTGTATTGTTCTTGGCTATCATTTTAATTTTTACAACACCTTTCCTGATCTTGCACTATCCACATTTCACAAGAATGTATGGCATATTCCAAATGCAGCCTCATCTGTATCCAAAAATATTACAGGAAAGCTCCTCATCAAAAGCAATGTAGGCTCTCTTGATGGTGAGCACTTTTTGCCACTGTCAATCAATGATTGGATGGCGCTAGGGAGCTTGCCATCAGCATACTGATACCTTGTTTGGCTTCAGTGAATTCTGAAGCTCAACCGTCCAGAAATCAGTTCTTTCCGCTCACTGATATGCTTTGGTAGCATAGGAGGATCACAAAAGGCTACGAGTTGATCAAATGCACTGCCAAGCTAGACTGGTCAGTAGTCCATATTCCTCGGCCGATGCACAAAAATCACCCACCTACTCAGACGGACATTTTCAATCCATTTGAACAAGTTACTTCTTATGCCCTTTTATCTAGTTACCACAGCAATTTTTAATGGTAGTCAATGTTGAAAGCCTTCTGAATATCAATGAAGTTTATGGGAAATTCGTGCCTAACTTTTGAAGAACTGCTTTAAATTTATCATGAAGTAGCTCTTTTTTGGAACCCATAGTAGGTTTTGAACTCCTACCGAATTGCACCAATTTGCTCTTTTTTGGAACTCGGAAGTAGGTTTTGAACCCCAAGGAATTGCATCAATTTGCTTTGCATAATTAGATCCATGACTTTGCACCGAATGCATTTTTTTTTTTATGGCCCTACAGTTCATCGTTATTGGTGTTGGTCGGCCATCGGTCACAACATGACATAAGATTATTGACGGTCCATGTTTAACTGGGTCATCACGGATGATATCGATAGTGAGATAAATGACGTCAACACCCATTAATGGACCGTCGCATCTGTAATATAACTTTGTTGATGTACCTTACCGGATAAATTATCCGAAACCACCGCAGAATACCTACATTCTTGTGAAGGGTCGTGTACTTCACAGTTGGAATAAATTTGCATCTGTCACCCACTAATAACTGTCGTGAGTTATCCATGATATCTCCTGGAGTTTTATTGTTTAGCTTTCTGGGTGTGAGAGGCCGATGTGGTTACGAAAAAACGTAATTCTGTCAGAAAACCCAACTGACGTCTGGTAAACGTAAAGAAATGTGGTAACCAGTACAAGAAACTTTGATGACTATTTAGGTCAGCATTACGCAACTAAAACCTTTATCCTTAGAATACACACTTTAGTCCTTCACAAAGGCTTTTAAGTGCTCAACCAAATATGGTTGTTTCGTACAACCTGGCTGATCTCTTTGAGGTAAGCTAAAGATTATGTGTCTTATGAAGTCAAAACCATCCCAAGTCACCCACGTCAATGGATGACCCCGAAGTGGCATATCCATTCGTGTAGGATCCCAGTCTCAATAAGGCACTACTTCTATCTATTTGCTGCAAAAGTTTATCGCATTAATAATGAATTTGTGGCCTGGTGGTTGTGAACAGCCGAGTAATGATAATTTGTACACTGAGCCGTTGGAACCGTGACTTTATATAGATTGGCTGCAGTAGTTCATGCAATCATTAATAAGATGCCCTAGGAAAAGCAGATTCATGCACCTATTGCAAAATTGGGTGACTAGCTCGCACAACCAAGGCAAATAAAGAGTTTTGCATGGTTACTTTTATCCTGTTTTGTCAAACACAGCAACAGCCGTTTTTAGGTAAATCAGTACTGTTAATACCATTCTACTCGGACCAAGACAAGACTTGTCTTTTGGTCAGGTGTCCACACGGCAGGAGGTGTTCTGGGACCTCTCCCTGTCTATCACCGGTGGACGCTCTTCCAGATCAATGGCACCGGTGCAACACTCTCCCTGTGCTCGTAGCGTCTCTATCCGCTGGCTCACCTTTCTACAGCGCAGTTTGCCATCCACTCCGGCCTCGCCCTCTAAGAGCAGAACGCGCGGCCGGTCGACCAACTCTACCTCCTGGTCCCTTGTCGGTGCGGCCCAACCACTGAAAGGGTGCCGCTGCCGTCGGTCGCCATGTCTTCTCGCCCCTCGCTCGGGGGTCAGTTGCCCTTTTTGCAGCTCTCTTCTTCTACCCCGCTTCTTGCATTCTGATGGCTGCAAAGGTGTGTTCCACTGCAACTTGTCTGCCTCCCCACCGGTCCCGTCCAGTTTTTCTCTATGTTTCTCTCCGTCATCGACTTTATCAGGCAAAATAATCGATGCTCTGGAACCAACCAGGCTAGTCTCGCCACACAGAGTGGATCTACGGAGGAGACAACATCGAATGGTCATCTATTGAGTCCTCAGACCTCGGGGCAGCTTCAGGATACATCGCGTGGACAGCCTGATCACTTAAGGTGATTGAACAGGCCTGAGAAAATGAGATCATATCTGACAGTTCCGTTTGCGTAATCGATGACATCCACCGCCACTTGACGAGGTTGATTAAGCAATGAATTAATTGCTAATGAATCAGACCTGCGCTGCATATACCCCGCTCACTCTTGCCACATCAATCATGCTTACATGGTCTCCAGGTCAGGACTGCCGGGGTGGGCGTGAACGCAGTGGCTAAAAAAAAACTAAATAGCCAGTCCACGTGTTCCACATGATCAGGTTATTAGTACACATGTACTGACAGCATTTAAGGCAGATTCAGATCTCCTTTTGCCATCCACGCATGTGTGATCTGAACCGCTCTCGTAAAGTCCTGGTACATTTCTGTGGGGACCATGTCGTGTGTGTCAACGGGTGCAGGCTGCAGAGACGGTGCCGTATCCCTCAAGGTAACACCTGGGATCGGGTTCAGATGCCGCGCACTCCAGTCAAACAGGAAAACAGATTCTACCATGTCGGCGCCCAGAATTCTTAGAAACTGTTCTGAATGCAAAAAAAATTGTTTTAAATATCTTACTCAAAGAATAAATTTGCTGGATTTTTATATTATGGGGAAGTTCATTCCCCATAGCTATGGCATTTACCCGAAAAGAATCGACGATACTTTACTGTGCGAGCTAATTGAAGAAATAAAAAGATATTGCGATGACTGCTGCACCGAGGGTGGTCAAGCCATCTCACAGTGGTAAGGGGATTAAATGTATGCCTTTTCAAAAGCTTAAGCAGTAAAAAGAGTCCCTTCTGTATTCGGCGAAACCATAAGGGATTAATGTTCACAAGCCCACAGCGTTCTTGATACGACAGATTACGATGCTCCAACGAAAAAGTTCTTTTCATGAAGAAGTGCTGGACCGATTCTATTTTCGTCCGTTCGCTAGCGCGCATAAGGCTTATTAGAAATGAGCAGTATTCTAGGCCAGGTCTTACGTACATTTTATAAAGGCAGAGTCTAATATCAATAGTCTTAAAATTTCGGAGGAAAACCCCGACAGTTCTGCGTGCTTTGGAGACAATCAGGGCGCAATGCTCTGAAAGATTGAGACCATTGGAATATGATATGCCCAGGTCCTTAACAACGCCAGGTACATTTATATTGTGGCCATCTATGCTTAGATGAGGCTGATGGTTGTCTCCGACAACCATAACGGAACATTTGTGCCAAGAAAGGGAAAGGTGCCATGTGCAGCACCACTGGGCAAAGGCCTCGAGATCTTTTTTTAATAGATCAAGCTCGGAGATTTGATCTGCAGACTTGTATCGATAGGCAACTTTTACATCTTCGGCAAACATAAAGGGGCTACCATTCCGAAATAAATCTTGCACATCATTGACAAAAAGACAAAATAAAAGCAGGCCTAGCACACTACCCTGAATAATAATAGTTGTATTTAATGCCGGTTTACAGGCATTGTCAGATGAAATATTCAGTGGGTAGAGGTAGAATAAATCCACTTCTCACACGTGCCGAGTTTATAAAAGCATTGAAGATCTTAACATGTTGTGTACGAGAGCTCAGGTAAGAAGATAGCAGGCTCAGATGTTAACCACATGAACCGAAAGAGGAGAATTTCAGGAGAAGAAGACCATGGTCAACACGATCGAAGGACTTGGTGAAATCGAAATAGACTATTTTAAGTGCAAAGCCATTATCCCTAGATTGTAGAACATGATCAAAGAAAGAGCTGACAGGTGTCACAAGACCTTGTTTTGAGGAACCCATGCTGGGCTAAACTCAGTCCGTTATTCTAAGTTAAACGATGCAAGATCTCCAGGATTTTCGAAGCTGCGGACAGTGTGTTGATTGGCCGAAAATCGTCAAATGACGTAGACGGCCGTGTTTGGGTATAGGTAGAATGTCCGATTCCTTCCACACACTGGGAAAGGTTTCACTCTCAGAGCTAGATTAAATATCTAACATAGAAGTGACGGGAAAATATCATTAGCATCCGCCTTTATAATACTGATCGGTACGCCATCTGGTCCAGGACTATAAGATTGACGAAAAAGTCGAATGGCTACGGTAACGTCCCAGAGGGTAAAAGTTATGGTTTCGAGGACGGCACCAGTTCAAACCTGGATGGGCGGAGGGGGAGTGGCCGAATTTTCAATAAATATGGGTTCTTATTGCGCGTGAAAAACGTTTCGCTACATTTAACGAACGATTTTCGACATATTTGACCTCTTCGGCTAGCCATGTTTCTTCGGTTAGCCTCTTGGCCTGCTCAAAAATACAGTGAATCAAGGGCAGAATGGAAATGTCGTTTTGCAAATGGAATCGACGAGTTGGTTTACGCAACCTACGGTGAAAAGATAAGGGAGATAAACCTCATCCGTGACATTAATTAATTTTTGTACGGGGAACAAAATGAGAAATGAGTGGATCCAAAACTTTGTAATGCATACCGGTACAGGTGTTCACATCCTGACACAAAGAAATTAGAACAGTCATGGGAGTTAAGATGTATCAATAATTCTGTCGTAAGTGCTAATCAAAAAAAAGCTATATTTTTTGGAAAGCATTGCATCGGTTTCGAGTTGTAGTGTAGAAACAACGATATCATGGTCTGAGCTTCCAAGTGGGCCTTATGATTACACTGTCAAAGGCAGGCAACCTCTGCGGAAAATTAAGATCAAGTATGCTTGAACCTCGGGTAGGAAAAGCCAACAACCTGAGTCCAAATGCCAATATCTACGGCCTCAAGTAAGTCCTCGAAATTCATGGGGCCGGAAGGAACCGGAAACCAGCGAATGTCAGGAAGGTTTTAATCACCTGCAATTGAGCAATACTTAAGATTTAAGTCAAATGCGGCGTGGAATGCTTGTGAGAGACAAGTTCGAAATCCTCACTGGTATTGGACGGGCGATAGACACAGCCAATGAGTAAAGAGTTCCTAATTTTAAGGTAATTTTAAGCCAGCAGCTTTGGTCAACCGCAGTAAATTGTGGATGATCTACGGTCCGAAATGCCAGCGCTTACTAAATATAGATACAGCTTTATCCACCAAGACTGTCACGGTCATCATTTCGAGTACAAGTATAACCTATAAGAGAGAGTTCGGGGTCGGATACGAATGGTGTTGCCCATGTTTCAGTTTCTATAACGATATCTGGACAGTGGACAAAGACTAGAGTCTGAAGCAGGGGCATTTTATTGAGCAAGGATCTGGCATTTAGAACGAACAGTTTAAGCGGGTAAGTGGTTGTTTTTAGGGAGAGCGGATAATTCATCCAGTGGTTGACGGGCCATTGAACTTATGGGGCGGATGCTCCTGCCCTGTTCTGGAAAAAGGTTGTGGGATCATACGCGCCAAATGTGGGTGAACGTGGATGTAAAATATGTAGGTGGAAATGACAGACAGAGGAACTGAGCACAACCGCTAGCTATTGGGGCATGTCCGGGAAATCCCTGGACAGGATACTGCAAAGTATTTCTATTAAAGTGACCCAGAAGGTCAAGTGAGTCTAGTAGTCCAGCAGGCCCCTTCGTATTGAGAGACAACTGGGGAAACGACTGAGGAGAAAATTGGCTGCAGGGTGGGGGACGCATTGTTGCGAATTGCATAGAAGCACTATTTTTGGGCAAGAATGCTTGTATGTTTTGTTTATTAGCCTCAATATGATGTCTGGGTGGTAGCTGGAAATTCGATGTAGTTGGGATGGGGATGGTTTTGGAAGAAATAGGCGATCGTCATGGAGTAGTTTTCGTGGAGAGGCTAAATTTTTGCGGTTTTCGAGTGGTTGAGACTTTTGCCGGACTTGTCTTTGAGCTAGCAATCTGCATTGGTTTACCAGGAGTAACTGGTAAACTTGGTATGGGTATGGTAATATGAAAAGTACGGCCGTCTTGAGAACGAATAAAAGAAGAAATGTTGTCTTGGGATCCCGAAAATTTAATCTAGGTCAGTTTCCGTGCATAGTTAGCTGGGGATTCAGCCGGCGAGGCCGTAGATGAAATTGGAGGCGATTTGTTCAACATGGCAACAGAGGTAGTCATTTCTCTGTTGCTTGTTGACGATTTAAAAATTTTAGTTTTCTCTGCATTGGAGAAACCAAGGAATACCATTTTCTACAAAATTCTCTTCTTTATCTCCTATTTAGAGAGTATGAAGTCAACTTCTATCAATGAAAAGAGCGTGACTAATATGGGAGCATAACGACTGAGCAAGTGCAGTCGTTTAGCGTACGCGACTCTGAATCTTAAGCCATAGCTTTCCAGAAACAAATGCGCGCCGTCGAAAGCAGATATAAAACTTGAATTATTACGCAGCATAAAATTAGGCTTGTGTTTTATCCGTTCTTCGGTTTTGGAGCTAATTATCCTAATGACTTGAAAAGCATTCTGGAAAACTGTGCCAGAGGTATTGGTTATAGTTCCTTTAAGCAAAAAATCTACTAATTCGTCAGACGATGATCGATTAACGCAGGACGAGGTGTAGGCTTGAGCAATCAGAGGATCAAGAGGTTCCAGATTTACCAAAGGGATTTTAGTGTTGAAAATATCTAGGGAGGGCTGCGAAGTCTCGCATACGCTAGAAAGGTCATCATCCATTACTCTATTACTCAAGGATGGAGGTGAAGCTGCAACCTTTCGTCTTTTTGCGAGTCGCTTGCGGGACATCATAAGCTTGTAGACGGAATTTTGGTTTACTTTATAGAAAATAGTGGGTTAATAATTTACAAGAGTATTCTTAAATAGGCTAAAATGGCAGCTGATTTCAAACAGTTAATAGAAAACGACAAACCGAGCACAATTTAAACCACACTTATGAAAATTGCAATTAATTAGTTCAATTGATTATATGGCCGCCACAAAATAATATGGAGCAGTAAAAAGAGCTTTTTTTAAACCAACAATTAATAGACAGTTCACTGCTAGGGGCAATAAATATGGTAAAAATAATCCGTTCACTTATCTTTAAAAATCGGTACACGCGCACTTGACGTTGAACTTATCAACGCTTTCAACGCTTTCAGCCTGAACAACCTGAAGTTGGCTGTTTGTTCCTTTCTTCAATCACCCGTTGGGAAAGAAGTTTGCATGCACTTCAAGTTTTGCGTGTTTTCTATTCAGTTTGTATTAGTGACCTCGGAGACATGTCATGTTTGCTAATTTTAAAAAGTCAGCGGTCTGAAGAGCACAATCAACTCCTCTGACCAGTTTGAAGACTAAGATCATATCCCCTCTGTATTGCCTACAAGATAGAGGAAAATTTTAAGCCTTTCTAGTCGGCCCTCATAGGGAAGACATTTCAATCCGCTGACTATTTTTGTCAACCTCCGTTGAACTTTCTCCAACAGAGCGTAGTCATGCTTCTTCCAGGGGCGCCACGCCTGAACGCAATATTTCAACACTGGCTGGATCAATGTTCCAAACACGCACTCAAAAAGCTCTCCGTCAAAATTAACGAAGAATCTCCTGATTGCGCCTTAAGATACACATAGCTTTCTTTGCTATATTCACACAGTGTGACGATGGTTTGAGAGTGGGTGTTATCCATATATTTTTATTTTATTTTATTTATTTATTGCCAGTTTACAGGCAAGGTCAAAAAAATATATACAGTAGAGGGTCAAGCTGACAGTGAAAAAAACTCCTGATCGTTGTTTCAGGTGTTTTCAGGAAAAAAAACTGCAGCTTACTGAGTAATTAAAGTTCTGGACAGGGACGCGTTAACACAGGTGCCCGGTAAGGACCTCTCCATTCAGTGTTACGGATCCAGTATTCTGCACCAGCAGGTATGTCGGCGAGCGGCTGTTCGCTGTCGACTGAGAAATTAGCCGATTGAGGTCTGCAGAGCCAGCAATATTGCCTCAGCATGAAGACCGGCACAGGATTCAGAGTCAGTGAACGCCATCAGAACCGAAGAGAGCTTCCACAGAGTCAGCACCCAAAAGTTTTGGAAGGTGTCCTGAATGTAGAAAACTAGTGACAGTTCGCGTAAAAAAGGAAAGCTTTGCTGAATTTTGATACTTCTAGGTAGCTTATTCCAGATTGCTATAGCGTTTACCGGAAAAAAACTGTCGGTATCTTACTGTGCGTCCCAAAGGAAGAAATAAAAATACATCTCGATGACTGGTGCACCGAGAGTGGTCGAGGTGCCTCAGAGATGTAAGGGGGTTAAATTTACGACTGTTTAGTAGTTTAAACAGTAAAAATAGTCTCTTCTGTAATCTGCGAAGCCACAGCGACTCAAGGCTTGTAAGCTCACAGCGTTTGTGGTAGGACAGGTTTCAGTGATCTGAATAGAAAACTCTTTTTGTAAAGAAGTGCTGGACTGATTCTATGTTCTTTCGTTCACTAGCGCGCAGAAGACTAAATAGAAACGAGCAATATTCCAGAGTACGCCTGACATACATTTTATAGAGGCTGATTCTAATTTTGACGGTTTTAAAAGTTCTGAGAATAAACCAAGTAGTTTGGCGTGCTTTCGAGACAATTAGGGCACAGTGCTCTGACAGATTAAGACTACTAGATTATGATATGCCCAGATCCTTTATAACTCCGGGCACGCTTAGATCGTGAACGTCTATGCTTAGGTGGGGCTGATGGTTTTCACCAATAACCATAATGGAGCACTTTTGCCAAGAAAGTGAGAGGCGCCATGTGTGACACCACTGAGCGAAGGCTTGAAGATCCGTTTTTAAGAGCTCAAGCACGATGTTGCGATCAATCAGTTTATATCGATAGGCAACTTTTAAATCGTCAGCGTACATAAAGGGCCTACCATACTGAAAACAATCAGGAACATCGTTGACAAAGATGCAGAATAGAAGCGGGCTGAGCACGCTGCCCTGAATAACTCCGCTCCTCACATGCGTGGGGTTGGAGCTAACATCAAAAATTGTAACCCCTTGTGAGCGAGCATTCAAATAGGAAAATATTAAGTTCAGAAGCTTGTGACCTATGCCGAAGGAGGCAAGTTTCAGCAGTAGGAGATCATGGTCAACACGATCAAAAGTCTTAGTAAAATCGAAGTAAACGGTGTAAATTGCAAAACCGCTGTCTCTAGATTGTAGCACATGATCGAAGAAAGAGAGCTGGCAAGTGCCACAAGACCTTTTTTCGAGAAAACCATGCTGAGCCGCATTAAGTAGGTTATTTTTCTCTTAGGTGACACATCATCTTGTTATTGATCAAGGTCTCGAAGATCTTCGAGGCTGCTGGTAATACATTTATTTGCCTAAAGTCGTCAGATGACGTAGGTCGGCCGTGTTTCGGAATAGGCAGTATGTGCGATTCCTTCCATAAAATAGGGAAAGTTTCACTTTCAGGAGCAAGATTAAATATCTTTCACGGAAGGGACGGAAAAATATCGTGTGCATCCGCCTTTAGAACGCTGACCGGGACGCCATCTGGTCCTGAACTGTAAGATTGACGAAAACGCCGAATGGCTACGGTCACGTCCCAGAGGGTAAAATTTATGGTTGTAAAAGTTTTCATGTTGTAAATGTCGTCTTTTTTTCAAATATTTTGTCATCAAACCTTCTTTGAAAATCAGAAATGCAGTAAACGGTACCTGTCTCGCTTGGTAACGAGTTCCAATGTCGTAGCACTCTTTGGTTGAAAAAATACTTTCCGAGGTTCCATCGCGTGCGTTCACGATGACAAGGCAGATGAGTTGTGCAGGGAAACTCGAATAAATCCTCTAATCCCAGGGAGAAATAGTGGCCCCAGATAATCCGCAATGTCTTGAGCAGGCTACACCGTGAGTAAGATGAAATATGTCAAGCGTTTTCAATCTTTCTTGGTACAGGTAAGCCTTAAGACCGTCAATCATCTTCGTTGCTCTCCATTGCACATTTTTAAGGAGGTCAACAATTTTTTCGTCCACGGTTACCAGGCTAGTATTTCTTAATGGAATTATGGTCTCACGAAGGTGCCAAAAACTTTTCCAAAGAGATCAAGGGGAATATTATAAATTCACGTCTGATCCAATGCAACGTACATGTTGCCTTCTGGACTGCTTTCTTAAAATATTCTGGAGGCATTAAATTCGCAGTTTTCCACATGCCCAGATCTTTGTGTGCTTCCACATTTTTTAATGCAGTGCAATTAATAAAGTACTGGTGCTCCTTAGATACTTTTTCACCAGTGCGTTTCAGTAACCTCAAACTCTTCGAGTCATTAAACTTACGAAACCACCCTCCCAACCAGGCAATTAGTTTGTAGATTTTCGAGAGAAATCCGTTTGCATCTTCAGTAGAGTGGACTTCAGTCCATATTTTAATGTCATCTGCAAACATGCCAGCTTCAAAATCTTAGTTATTGAGATAGTCGTTCACGTAGATTAGGAAGAGGAGCGTGCAAAAACCGAACCCCTATGGGACAGCACTTTCTAATTTTGCCCATTCCGAGCTAGATTTTCCAGAAACTACTCTCTGTTCTCTGAAAGACAACAAACTTTGATCTATTTAAAATTATTTCCTCCAATTTCTGCGTCCCAAATCTTCTATAAAAGAAGCCTGTATGATAGGCTATCAAAGGCCCTCTTGAAGTCAAAAATTATGACATCTACTAGATAACCCTTATCTGTGGCCTTTGTCTATTCTTTCTGAGACTGAAGAGCACTCGTGAGACAGGAACGTCCTGGAAGGAAGCCGTTTTGGACATTGCATAAGATTTGGTTGTTTTCCAGATAGCGCATTAAATGACTCTTGATAATTTGCTACATTATTTTACACCCTATGCAAGTAAAACTTACCGGGCGGTAATTTATACAGTCCATTCCTGAACCTCTTTTATAGAGAAAAGTGATGAATGCAGAAATTCATTCTTCTGGAAGTCCGCTTTCCTCAAAGGACTTTTGAAATATGATGGACAGTGGTTCACACAGTTCGTCAGCAAGTTCTCTTAATTTTACTGAAGGAATTAAAACCGGCCCAGGCGACTCGGCAGGTTTTATGCGGAGTACTTTGGCCCTAACTATGGTCGGTGAAAAGTCCAGGTCCAGGTCCACTATTGAGGAGGAGGAGGAGGAGGAGGAGGAGGAGGAGGAAGGGAAAGGCGGGGTAAACATAGGTTGAAAAACGGGTGGAATTGAAGCAAAAGAATTAAGCTCTCGGTTGAAGATGGTCTGAAAGAATTTGGAAAGAAAGGATGCTTTAACCTGGTCATCGGTCTCCAGTCTTCCATCTGCAGATCTAAGGGCAGAAATAATTTCCTGAGTTTTCTTTGTACTCCGTATGTAGCCATCTAGCGTTTTCGGGCGTTCCAAAACATTTTCCAGTATGCTTGGTTCAAAGTTCCTTTGCAGCTTTACAGCCGCGTTTATACAAACGTTGCTTTGCTGCTTATATTATCGTTAGCAATCATCGGAGTTGGTTTGTCTGTAACACCTCCAGAAGTGATTTATTTTTTTAAAGGCCTGCAAGTTTGACTTTATCCTCTTTGGGTGGTTTGTGGTTGTCTTTCTTCTGAGAGGTATTGGTTCCACCATGTAATTCTGTTTCCCAGGATATCTCTGACATTTTTTTTCTCATAAGTAAGAAGTCTGCCTTCCAAATGTTTCTTTTCAACCTATCGGGCAAATATGGTTTGGAAAACAGTGAGTACTCGAAGTCCGGCTTAATATGATCACTTAACCCTAATGGCGGTTGGTCCTGTGGGTCTAGCACATTCTCCTCATCTCAGGTAAAAATCAGATTAGGACATTTTGACTGTTGTCCTTCTCTCGTCCGTGTTCTAAAAGCTTTTTGACAGAGAAGTGTGTCTGTTGCCCATTTTGTTAGTTTGTGGTTGAAGTTATCTTGCATTCCCTGCGCAGTTCTTGTTTTCCAGTCAATATCAGGAGCGTTAAAATCCTCCACAATGAGGACATCATTCTTCTCGCTGGCTTTGTACAGTTCCGTTATGAAAATGAGATCCTGTTTGATGTCTGATAAGGCAAACGGTATACGACCGATATCGTCAGTGGTCTGGAATACTTAGCAGATATGGTATTGCTAAAGAGTTGAACATCGGCATAGACTAGACGAACAACTAGTTAAGGTTATTAGACTGCAATTCATATCTTCTAACGCCATCCCCAACGGAAGCTGTTAACCTTTTTAACATTACTTTTTTATTATTCGAGATACCTTTATAGATGAGGAAGTCACATATTCCTAACTTCCTTTGCTAGAGGCTAAAAATCTTTGAAAAAATACAACACGATCCCTCAGTTAGTTATTTATCCTTACTCAGGTGGATTAGGGAAATTCATGACCTAGTTGAAAACTTGAAACAAATAAGAACATAAAATCAGAACGCTGGGCATTTGAATCCTCCAAAAAACAGCCCAAATCTTTCGGAAACAAATGAATACTAATCGAAAATCAGGTCTCCGAATCATGATTGATGACTCAGGACAAGAAATAACGGATGACAACCAAATAGCAAATTTATTCAATAAGTATATCTCAGTCAATTATTCAGTTGAGGAAGAGCTGATACCCCAACCAACAGATATGACAGCATTTACCCTCAGTATTCCACCTCTTATGGAATGGATAAAATCTCACGTTGTATACTGAAGCATATGATATTTGCTCTAATACTGCCCTCTAGTCTATTCTCCTTAATCAAGCCGAATGGTATGTATCCATAAATCTGGAAATACTCAAGGATTAAACTTATCTAAGGATTTTTTGGCGTCCGAGAAGTGCCCAATCAATAAACCTATTTATTTATATCACGCAATGGAATATTTACGTCAGCCATAGCGGTCAGGTTGCGAGTTCCATGAACTATAACTTCTCCTGCTCAACTTGGTCTATCTTTCATGTAGTGCTGATATCCTCTAAGTGATAGATAGGAATCAGCTTTGTCTGCAGAACGGTACGTTTCGGTAAAAGCCAGAATGTCTGGTTTTATTTAATCCACTAGGTTTCTAAGTTTTTCGAGCTTGTTTAACTACCTTTGTGCATATTTGGAGAGGAATTTCAATGATCGGTTCATCGGGGAGACCCAACCTCATTTTTAATAGGTTTTGGCCACAGGAAAGACCTTGATATGGACTATTTGATTGTCTTTGATTTTCAGTTCTTTCTCCCCTCTGCCAATTCTCTTCCACAATTTTCTCCTTAGTTCCCTCATTTTCAGCCGCTCCCAAAGCTCGCAGTCCAGCTGAAGAAACACCTTTGCGATCTCCATAAGATCATTCTTCCTTCTAACAGAAGCGCTGCCCGGGTTTCCTTTTCAAAAATAATTTTAAGAGGCATTGGGATATTCTAATGTCACGGTTGGGGTCTGCTTTGCCTAGTCGGAAAGCTTTTTGAACGATGAAAATTTCCCGGTTCTTCAGAACTGCACTATCATATTCATTAAGAAAATCAAGGTCTTGTGTCACTCTTCCTTCAAAATGCATGACGTGGATTTTGGGACACCCCGTATTCCGATATTTCGCGTACAATTCATGGGCGAGCTTCTTATTTCTCCACCTTCGCCAGGATAGTAGTTCGCAGAGTTGGCGTTTCTCATGGATGCTGGCACTTCAACGTTGGGGTTCTGGGATGTATATTTTTGTATGACATACAACCTTCGTCTTCCGAAACTTTGTCCTTGGGAGTGGTTTGCATTTGATTAAGGGAGCCCTTGAATAATGAAAAATTTATCTCCTTAGGTTTCATTTTTATTTTCTACTGGTGTGTTGCTTTACTTGAGGTAGTGCTCTGCGACTGTTTGCTGGCGATGAATATACAGAAATACCGCCTAGTTATGTGCCTACTACCGATCTTTGATCGGTTGCGACCTTCGGTAGCATTGTTTTTGCTTGGCATTTTCTTAGGTTTGGCCCACTTGGACTGACACTCTGGCTTAATCTGTCTTTTTGGGTTGCCCTTAGACATTTTTCATTTTCTGGGATCCCTGCCAGTTGCCCTCTTTCCAAACTAATAAATAAATTGTATATTTAAGGCCCAGAGAGCCCCGTCATCACAAACTTAGCATCGCGGTATAAATAAATACAAACTGGATAATTGCTGCACTATGTGAGCAGCCACATTAATTGCAGAAATGAGTAATATAGTAGGCATATCCGATTTAGAACGATTTGCCATTTTTAAAACAATAGTCAACAATCTTTGAAATATACGGTAAACTAGAATAGAAGCAGTAAAAAAACTCCTACGGTTAAATCGGAGACGGAGTTCGGCGAACCACCAATTTAAAAATAATAAGGAGAAAAATACTGCTTCACTAAAAAATTAAAAGCTAGATGCAATGGGATAGTATTGTGATGTTGCTGACAACGTATGTGGGTCCAGAAAGCTCCTTGTCGTGTGAGAGATAATATAGTAATCAGAGCTACTGTTTGTTACCACCAGTGTAGATGAGCGAGGAGGAACTCATCGTGGACACCATGGTCAAAACAAAGAGGGGACAGTAGAGGTCATGAGATCATCATCGAGATGCGACCTTGCTGACCGCAAAGTCCAACCATCAAAAAGGCAAAACCATCAGAACCCGCTTTGATCATCAACTGAACCTGGAGACCATCGTCGGGGTTGCAAAATCGGAGGAAAGTATCAAGGTTGTCAAGAGTTGGCGACGCTAGTTTAAAAGAGGGGGACGAAAAAAGTTAATGCAAACATTGACTCTGCAGAGGATGATAGAAATATAATTAGAGACCAATATAATATCAAGGGAGCTGCCTCAAATACCAGGAGGACCCTTTTCAAAATCCAACAGTTGCGAGTTTGGGAAGGAAACAGACAATAAGGACTTTATATCTTTCGACGTTAATGTTTGCGCAATTTTTTTTGAAAATAGCTAATGTAGACGACAACCTAATTTTCAATTGAAGATTATTCCAGAAGAAAGCATATTTGTATGCAAAAAACTGAAAACGATTAGTTGTGGAGCTAAGGGTTGGTAAAATGATCATGGAGGAATAACGAGTGGCATATGGTCGATCTACTGGAGTAAGAGCGTTAATTCGTGGGAGATTTGGGCTAGAGTTAACGCGAACCAGGAAGCAGAGACCGGCTTCGAGTCTTCTAACCCACAGAAATTTAATGTTTGCTAACTGGCATCTATCCGTGTAAGAGAAACTGGATCCAGGAAAAGAGAATAGTCCTCGAGTAAAAACCCTCTGAAACATTTTCAATCTTACTGCGGTCAGAGGCGTTCATCAGCCCAAAGAGGGGACAGCAGTATTCTAGAATAGGAAGAACAAACATGCGGTACAGGTTTAACTTTATTTCTGGAAGGAAAAAAATATGTGATATAAACCACATATCTGTGCAGCCTTTGCAGAACTTTGATCTGCATGAGGTGATAATGCTAACTTATTCGGGTAATTTAGAACTAAGTCTTTTATGTTTGATCGTTCTAAAAGTGTACTATTTTCAAATACTAGGGGTCCAGTAAGCTTGGCTGGGCCAAAACACATGAAACTACTCTTGGATGAAGAAAGCTCCATCGGCCAAGTACAGCTCCAACGTGAGAGCATAAGTAGATCAGTGTTGATTTTATCAACGCAACTATTGGCAGTGTCTTTAGAAAATAAAAAATGCACTTGAAATCGTCAGCGTAAACGAAATTTTGTGAATTTGTGAGTAAAGTTGAAATTTCGTTTATGTACAGAATGAAGAGAAGGGGACCTAGAACCGTGCCTTGAAAAACTTCACTCGTGATCGGCTGGGGCGTCGAATAGCTATTACCTACGAAGACCTTCAAGCTGCGGTTAGACAAGTAGGAACCAATGAAGTCAAGGAGAGGAGGCCGGATGCCGAGGGCTTCCAATTTCATCAGAAGACATCTGTGCGGTACCTTGTCAAAAGCTTTGCTCAGATCAAAGTAGATCACAACCACTGACTGTTGCTCCTTACCAAGGGAAGTGACGAGGTTAACAAAAGCTAACTGACACACTTCACATGATCTCCCAGGTAGAAATATTTTGAGTCGCTTAAGAGCCTATTTTCTTAGCAAAAGTCGAGAATTTGATAAAAAATACTTTTTTCAAGATGTTTTGCTAGAGCGGGGGTTTTTTGAACGCCTCGATAATTATTTACGCCCGACTTGAAGACAGGAAGAATAATAGATGTCTTCCATGAGTCAGAAAAGAATCCGTTTGAAAAGTCTACGGTTGAACAGTTAAGCAACAGATTTTGCGGATTTTGTATTTGTAGAGCATTATTTATACGATGCGGCTCGGGAAATTTCCCGGAGAGGCCTGGAGAACTGCGTTTAAGAGGGGAAGCTAGCAGTCTACCTGCTTTAGACGGGTTAGAGCGTATAAATGCTTTAGACGGGGTTGCAGACATTACAGGTGGGCTGAAAGCACTGGAAATTGCAGTATTCAGCCGCGTGGGAAAACGAAGAAGATGGTTGAGTGGAGGGGCTGACCGAACTGGACATCTGAGAAGATGAATAAGCTGGTGCATTGACGTAAGTGGAAATACGACCAGACTTATGAATATGAGGTTGAGAAATTGATGATAGAAAGGACCCATTTCTTCGCTCCATTGGTGTAAAATCTGGGCAAAGGAAACATTTTGTCATTTACAAATAGCGAGAAGTGCGACATCGTTGAGCAAAAATTGAGTCCACCCTCAACTGTTGAAAACAATTTAGCTAAGATAGGAGAATTTTGGCTACGCGAAGAGAGGCGTTTTGCTTCCACTATTTTGTAGTTGAAACCACCCGAATACAAAAAGACCATAGCAACGTCAACTGGGAGTCTGTGTTTGGGAGCATTTTTAGGAGAAAAGTATGATTACGTTTCTGTCTGTCAAAAGCCTCGCTGGCGACCAAGTGAACAAGCAAATTGAGACGTCTGCAATCCTGCGAGGGAACATCCGATATGTTTCCATGGAACAGGTTGCCGAATATAGATACAATGTATCCAAACTTCATCATGACGTCATTGCAGTTCTGTAAAGCGGACATATCTAGTTGTTTAGCTTTAACTATGGGTTGTACATTTGAGTCAATGTTGAAACTTCTAGGTGTATTCAAGCAACGTTTTCGTCCCTGAGTCATGTAGTTTACGACAAATTGAGCTTATTGGGTTCATCTTTCGTCAAAAATAGAAGTACGATCTACGCAGGATATGCAAGGTAAAATAAATTTATGAAATTTCAACCTAAATTCTATGTTAGCGCTTTATAATTCTACGTTTTCTACGTGGATTTATAGGAATGGCAAGTTGTAGTTGTCTAAAGGCTAGAAATACAAAACTTTATCAAAAATTTAACCAATAAATATAGCAAGAAACCGATAAATCCGTTAAAAGTTAAAACGAGAAATTAGGCTATGTCGGGTGAACAATATGACACGGTATAGTTCAACCTATTGTTAAAGACAAAGACCACAGGTATTTGCATACGATTAAGGGTTAGAAATGCAAAACGTTTATCTTCAATTAAGCCAACAACGACAGTAAAAACGAAAAAATACGTTCAAGATTTGAGATTGCACTTAGTGTTCGAAAATCGACCTGCGCACCCTGACCTTGACCGAGACTGTTTAATGGCAACACCAAACCCTGTAGACGCAGCGTCCTCTTCCATATTGGATGTGATGGCTAAATAAGCTGTGTATGCGTATGTGCGCTTGTCCTCTCATGTTCAATTGTTACGGACGGCTCATCTTTGGGTAAAATGCGAGGAAGTTTCTTCAACTGCTCCATCTCCGTCTTCAGCACTTGCATATCCTTTTCAATCTCCAAAAATTTTTGAAGCAGTTTAAAGTATGGAGCACACGCTTCGTCCTCATAATTGACATCCAAAAAACTTACTCAACTCTTGGACCGCTTGGCGGGAGGTGACTTTAAGGAAACATGTCCAGAACTGTAGCCATTCGTATCATGACTAGTGTTTATTCCATCATTTAAATTTAAATCAGCGAGTTCGTCGTGTGTCGATAGCTCAGTGATATCAACGTCATATCCCACACACTGGCACCTCGGTTCGAACCTCGGTAGTGCTGTATTTTTTGCACAATTCCCGAAGGGTTTATTTTTGACTTCCATGAAAGATCGCAAAATTGATAAAGGGTGTTGAATTTATGGGACGAAATGTTTATCATGAGCAATTTTATGAATAAAATATTGCAATGACTCAGCCCTTTGGAGACTGGAAGATGTCATAGATCTGCTGGCAAGAAGTGCACAGGATGAGGATATCGGTCATTTTCAAGGATGCCCTGCAGTAAACTTATGAAGACTATGTCAAATAAAATCCCAAGCTTACTATATAAAGTCCTTAAGAGTGACCAGTAGATTAAAATCTCGAAAGAAGTTAATTCCTTGGAGGTGAAACATTTTACACTGGATGGAAGGGCGTGCGCAAGTTCATTGGTTCAGTAAACTTTACTTTATTGGCTGTTGCCAGAGAAATGACCCCTGGGCAGCTTCTTGGTTCTTCCGCTCGACGATTATTGCTGGATATTTCGCAATATATATTCAGTACCGTGTATGAGATAAAATCGATAGGTATTGGATGGATCTGATGACCGGTATAGTTAACATCCATCTTATCCGAAAATCTCATTAAACGAGTGCCCAGTTTTACGATTCTGATGCTGGCTGTTTTCAAGTTCATTTCTCCCTCAACCTGATGTCTTTTATTTTCTGTTACCAGCGTCCTTATTTTCAGACAATCGGCGGGAGCGTAGTCCACCTGGAAAAAAAAACACCACGATGATTGTTTCATAGCCGGGAAATTGAAGAAAATATTAAATCTACCTGTTGTTTGCTACCAAAGATGACGTTCAATGGTCTTCATCGTTCTTTCTACGTTGAATTTCTAACGAGTAGCCCCAGTCGGAAAATCTTTTGTATTTTTTTACCACCACGCCGGTTTCTTCAGTAGCATTCTGTAAATTTTGGAATGTCAAAAGATCTTGTTTTATCCTTTCTTTTTGTGTTTCACCAGTAGCCTCAGGGACTCCCTGCACTACCAGACAAATTAAACTTTCTGGGGAAAAAAACCATTGTCTGCATGCTGCCTCATGTTATCAATGATAGGTAGAATCATACACTTTGTGACCTTCCAGTGGTGAGCCTTGTCATTGATTTTCAAACAGCTCTTTGGAGCTCTTAAACAGTGCAATTACTTATGACACTCCTTTCACCAAGGAGGGCCTGAATTTAAGCTTGTAGGATCCATTTCTGTCGAAAAGTTGCGAGCGTCTGGATGAACGCCTTTACGCCTGTCATTCTGTTCACTCCCGTGAACCGTTCCATTGTAGCCTAATGGAAAACTTTTGGGTGCTGACTCTATGGAAGCTCTCTTCGGTTCTGATGGCGTTCACGGACTCTGAATCCTGTGCCGGACTTCGTGCTAAGGTCAATATTGCTGGCTCTGCAGACCTCAGTCGGCTTTTTTCTCGGTCGAAAGTAAACAGCCGCTCGCCGATATACCTACTGGTGTGGAATACCAGATCCATAACACTGAATGGAGAAGTTCATAACCGGGCACCTGTGTCAATGCGTCCCTGTCCTGAACTTTAATTACTCAATAAGCTGCAGTTTTTTCTCCTGAACACACCTAAAACAACGATCAGGAGTTTTTCACTGTCACCTTGACCCTCTACTGTATATATTTTTTTGACCTTGCCTGTAAACTGGCAATAAGTAAGTAAATATATATGAAATGTATAGCGTATGCTTCAGGCGCTCCTTTGTGGTGTTCATAACACCTAACTATTACTGTTTGCAAAGCTTTCGGGGCCATCAATCGCTGATTTATTTTGGCACAGAGGAACTCGGAAGACCCCGGCTTGGGGCACTGCATAACATAGCTTCAACCTTCCCATTCTCTTTTTGGTGAGCTGAAGATTGCTGGAGCTACCCTTGCCGTTTCCTTGAGATAGTCATGGTCACGCTCGCTTATGTTTTGCCGCATTTTGCATCCTGTTCTTGGGATTCAATTTCGTTGTTTGATAAGTACTGTTATTATATCGAAGAGGATATCGATTATTTTTTCTAATGTCAAAGCCCGGTAATTAGTTCGTGGCATCCAGCACGGCGCACCAGCCCTTCATTTTTCGTCTTACTTGTAGTTAATTTCAACAACGCATTGCTTTCTTCAATTGTGCTGCTCAATGATTCTTCTTTACCAGTTGAGAGTGAATTGAATGGTTCCTGTAGATTTTAGTCCCAAAATATCGAAAAAGAGTTTATTAATTTTGAAAAGATCATTTTTTGAATATATACTAGTAGGGTCGTGAACATTTACATTTCCCATACCAGCAAGATCTCTAGGAGATTGCATTAATTTTTAACGAACAGTTTTAAATATCAAGTGACTAGTTTAGTGAGTGCGATTAAAGAACTTTTGCGAACAAAATTCAGTATCGAATTTCTTTTTATTTCGTGAAGGTTTGACTTCGGGCACAGATTAACAGCCGATATATCAAATGCTAGAAAACGAGCAAATTTCAAATCAAATTCACACGAATCGCCTGCTTATTTCGTTTTCTTTTTTTGGCTGGCTTTGGTCTTGTGGTCTCGGTATTTTAAATCACTCTATATAACTTTATTGAGGGAATTAGGCTTTCGCGATTGAGCTCCCTATTCACATTCAAAAATTTCAATAGAATAAACGTTTACACCAATAAATCTGACAAATTTTAATGTAAGGTAATCGATATGTGTGAGCCAGGCGCAAGCTGCCACTACTGACACAATTTTCATTATATGTACAATTGTTTCTTAGCAAATGAGTTGCTAGTTTGCTTTTAAATGTGTCAACAGTTTTTGAAAGGACCAAATCATCGGGGAGTCCGTTCCATGCTCCAACGACCCTCTGCGAAAAGGCTTTCTGACTGTCGTATGTGTGGACCAACTTCCTCTGTAGTTGAAAGGGATGACCACTTAGATGCTCAGTCCCAGCTATTTTGACGGTCAGCAAATTCTAGGGCATATTCACGGCCTCTGAAAATCTGGTAGGTTTGGATGAGGTCACCACGAAGTTGCCTGTAATTGAGAGGAAACAATTTAAGTTCAGCCAGTCTGGCTTCATAAGGTAGATGACTAAGATTCTTGACCATTTCGCAGCCCTCGCTTGAACGCGTTCCAGCTGTAGATAATCTTTCTTATACCACGGACGCCAGGCCTGGACAGCATATTTCAAGTGAGATTGACCAAATACCCCGTAGGTTTTTCGGAATAGTTATTTATCAATCTGCAAAAAGCCATGTCTGAGAACCAATAAGACCTGTGTCGCGCGTCAAGCTGCATTTAAGCACTGTGAAGATGGTAAGAGTGAGGAGTTTATTAGAACACCAAGATCCTTCTGCTCCCTGAAAATCGAAAGAGGCTGCCCATCAAGTAGGTATTGGTAGGAATCATCCACCTCACTGGTCATTCTGGTTTGGAGTCTTAGGGCCACACACATCCTAACGTTAAAATTTTAGAGCCGACAATCAGAGCAGCTGCTAAGACGGTTGAGACTCCCTTGAAGTGCTTGCCTATCGGCATCAGATCTGACGGCCCTCCAAAATTTAAAACATTCTCTGCAAACATGATGGCGCTGCAACCCAGATTGTCGACGCAATCTTTCATGTACACTAAGCAGAGTAACAACCCTAAGATGGAGCCTAGGGGGACAACAATTAGAACCGGAATAGGTTCTGACTTCGAGGTATCGACGCACAGAGTTTGCAATCTTCCTGTAGGAAAATCTGCGATCAATCTCAACAGGATTTACAATACTCCAAGTTCAGATAATATATTGATTAAAAG
Organism: Schistocephalus solidus; assembly: GCA_017591395.1. NCBI lineage: Eukaryota > Metazoa > Platyhelminthes > Cestoda > Diphyllobothriidea > Diphyllobothriidae > Schistocephalus > Schistocephalus solidus. The sequence continues at coordinate 23,669 of WEDG01005089.1, forward strand.
TTTGTGTAAGATTCTGTCACACTCCTTTTTGAAATCAGTGTAGATAATGTCAACCCTAACATCTTCGTCCAATGCGTGAACCCGCTGCTCTGTGGAGAGCAATAAACTGGAATGAGAAGAGCGATTCTATCTGAAGCCATGATGGAGCTCTGAGAGTAATCGGTTTTTCCTCCACGAAGTTCATTGTCGCCTTCTTCAATATCGATTCCAATATTTTACAGCAAATGGAGGTTAGGCTGACAGCCCGATAACTGTTGGCATTAGATTGAGCCCCACTCTTGTATATGGGGTATATATTTGCTGCCTTCCGTTCGGATGGCAGTTTTACTTATTCAAATGACGAATTCTATATGCACTAGGGGTTTGGAGAGTTCGCCGGCCAGTTCTTTCAAGAACTTTGCCAGAAATAGTCCGGACCAGATGACTTGGCTTCTGTGAGATTTTGCAGTTCTCATTCCACGAGAGGTTTCGGGAAGAGAATATATTCAAGCACTGAACCAGTGTTAAAAACAGCAATGTTAACTTGTTCAAGCTGAAGTTCAGGATCTCGAGTGAATACCGAGGCAAAGAACCGACCTGAGTGCTCGGCTTTTTCATAGTTTTTAATGACTTCAGTGCCATTACCATCCATAATTATTACAACTGCTTCGAAAACTGCTGTTCGACATTTTTGGTACGTTTGTTAGGCCACATCTTGAATATGCGATCCAAACCTGGCGACCGTGGACCCAACAGGACTACAACATGCTTGAAAGGGTGCAGCAGCGAGCCACAAAATTATTAAGAGGTCAAGGTGAACTGCCATATGAGATTCGTCTAAATAACCTAAAGCTCTATCCTCTGAGTTAAAGGCAGTTGCGCGGAGACTTGATACAAACCTTCCGGATCGTGCGTGGTATGGATTGCGCCCTCCTATGTGATGACTTTTTCCAACATGCCACTACGAATAATCTCCGAGGTCATCCATTCAAACTAAGTATGCCCCAATTAAGATTGGATGTAAGGAAGTATTTTGTCACCAACCGTGTCGTGGAACCGTGGAATAACCTACCTGAGGCGATTGTAATGTCCCAGTCTGTGGATACATTCAAACATCTGCTTGACATACATATGTTGCAGCACCACGAAGACTATGTGACTACTTACCCTTAACAATATCCGTGTACCACGTAAATTTGCCTGCATTCCCTTGAATGTAACTTCTTTACATTGTTTATTCTTCTTGCTATTTTTATGAAACAAATAGGGATTTCAATGGCATAAGACTATTTTCCTCAAATACACTTATTTAAACTGGTTCCTTGTTTTTTAATCAAATATGGATAATATGAATAACATTTTGGGCTTATTTTGCGCGTGCTGGATAATTCTTGATTCATAGTTTTTCCTTGCCTGACAAATCATTTATTTGACAGCATTTTGTTGGTGACAAAATTCATAGAGATGCTCAGCTGACCCTATTTCCTTATATACATTCCCTTTTTTCTTCTTTAATTGTGTGTTAAGTTCTCTTGTTAACCAGGCAGGGCAACTAGTCTTTTGTGCACCTTCACTGGAAAAAGTGAACAATCAGATCAAGTGAAATCGTCTTAAACGATCGCCAGTCATCCTTCAGATTCCTTTTGAGCAATATGTGCAGTTAAATATACTTAATTCAGTATATATAAGGGTGATAAGCAGAGCCTTTGAAAACCCTATTTACAGAGAGACGCTAGCAAAATATGCAAATGTAAAATGGCGATAGTCGTTATAGTAAATCCATCATTGCTGTCAACTTAATATATGTCCATCAAATAAAAATTCGTCAAGTCTTCTTTTAAACATTTCAACGCTTTCAGCCTGAACAACCGAAGTTGGCAGTTTGTTCCATTCTTCAATCACCCGTTGGGAAAGAAGTTTGCATGCACTTCAAGTTTGGCGTGTTTTCTATTCAGTTTGTATTAGTGACCTCGGAGACATAACATGTTTGCTAATTTAAAAAAGTCGGCGGTCTGAAGAGCACAATCAAATCCTCTGACCAGTTTGAAGACTAAGATCATATCCCCTCTCTATTGCCTACAAGAGAGAGGAAAATTTAAGCCTTTCTAGTCGGCTCTCATAGGGTAGACCTTCCAATCCGCTGACTATTTTCGTCAATTTCCGTTGAACTTTCTCCAACAGAGCGTAGTCATGCTTCGTCCAGGGGCACCACGCCTGAACGCAAGATTTCAACACTGGCCGGATCAATGTTCCAAACACGCGCCCAAAAGCTCTCCGACAAAATTAACGAAGAATCTCATGATTGTGCCTAAGATACACATAGCTTTCTTTGTTATATTTTATTTTTATTTTATTTTATTTTATTTATTGCCAGTTTACAGGCAAGGTCAAAAAAAATATATATACAGTAGAGGGTCAAGCTGACAGTGAAAAAAAAACTCCTGATCGTTGTTTCATGTGTTTTTTAGGAGAAAAAACTGCAGCTTATTGAGTAATTAAAGTTCTGGACAGGGACGCGTTAACACAGGTGCCCGGTGAAGAACCTCTCCATTCAGTGTTACGGATCCGGTATTCTGCACCAGCAGGTATGTCGGCGAGTGGCTGTTCGCTGTCGACTGAGAAATAAGCTGATTGAGGTCTGCAGAGCCAGTAATTTTTCCCCTGAGCATGAAGACCGGCACAGGATTCAGAGTCCGTGAGCGCCATCAGACTCGAAGAGAGCTTCAACAGAGTCAGCACCCAAAAGTTTTGGAAGGTGTCCTGAATGTAGAAAACTAGTGACAGTTCGCGTAAACAAGGGATAGCTTTGCTGAATTTTGATACTTCTAGGTAGCTTATTCCAACTTGCTATTGACCTGCCAGAGTTTAACGTCATCGGCAAACATGATTTTACCGCAGTCCAGGTCTTAAAGGCTGTCATTTACATAGAGAGTGAAGAGTAGAGGACCGAGAACGGAGCCTTGAGGAACCCCACTAATTACGTCAACCCAGTCCGATTTATCCTCCCCGATGCAAACGCGTTGTTTTCGACTGACTAAAAATGACCTTCGTAATGATCATCTATCTGTAATATTATCTACTTTGTAGTGTAGACGAGGGTCGAAACTGCTAAGAACCGATGTGAACAAAATAAATTAACGCTAAGTGGAGAATTGTGTCTAAACTACAAACGACAAAAGGACGGCAAAAATGTCAGATGATTGTTAGAATGCAGACTCAAAAAAATGCAGCTTCTAGATAGCGATTGTTGTTGAGGATTGTAATGAACTCTGAGCTAGATCCAGAAAGCTATACATCAAGGATGAAGAGCATAGTCAGGAGTTCAATTGAGGCGGCGATCAGTAGAATGCAATCGAGAAATGAAGATCAATCATTGCAATTGACTGCAAGTAATTGAGAGAGATCAGTACAATCAAGATTGCAGCGGTGACATGCAGCAGCGAAAACAGAAGACGTCCAACATGCCGGTTGAGGCTAGCTGTTGTTGTTTTTTTTGCACATTAAAACAAGGGATCATAAAGATTCAGGTGAACAAGAAAGATACAAAGATGCAAATTGTACAAATACCTACACAACTCCCCCACCAGAGCGTTTGTTGTACAAAAAAATGCTCGATGAAAAAAAGAGCAAAAAATTATACGACAAAGTCCTTAAGATTGGCAGGAAAATGGATATGTCTACCAGAACGAGAGGAAATGCGTCGTGGTGAAGAAGAAGACGCAAAACGTGTGGTTGGGGTGGTCGAGTGTGAAGGTTGAGTGGAAGGGACTGACATAGGTGGAATGGGTGGTGATGGTGCGGAGTAATTGGATGGAGCAACGGGCGGTGGGACGCACTCAATATAAGCTGGCTTGAGTCTGTCAATAGAGACTGTGTCAGTCTTGTCAGCCTTCTGTATGACGTAATACTTGTCCATCCGTTGAAGCACCTTGTATGGGCCATCATAAGGGGAACAAAGAGGCTTGCGAAATGCGTCGTGCCGGACGAAGACGAATGGAGCAGATTTAAGGTCTTCTTGAACAACAACGCGTTTGGATGTCAGGCGAGTGGGAGTTGGACGCAATTGAGCCATGCGCTGTTTCAATTGTTGAACGAAAGCATTCGACAAGCTAGTCTACGGTGAGAGGCTGCACAAATTTGCCGTGAAGGCGGAGAGGTGTACCGTTTACAAGTTCTGCCGTAGTACATTGAATGTCCTCTTTGACAGCTGATCGAATACCCAAAAGGACGAGGGGTAAGTTGTCACTCCATGCAGTTGTGTCTGAGTGACACATCAGTGCTGTCTTAAGTTGACGATGCAGTCGTTCCACGAGGCCGTTAGAAGCAGGGCGATATGCCATTGTCGTGAGGTGCGCACACCCGAGAAGTTTAGCGAACTCACGGAAGAGACTAGATTGAAACTGGCTTCCGCGGTCAATGTTACTGGTGGCTGGCACACCAAAATTGGCAATCCAGTGATGCAGGAAGACCATGGCAATATTTTCTGCCGAGGTATCCGATATCGGAATTGCAATTGGCCATCGTGTGAAACGGTCGATTGCTGTGAAAATATGTGTGTACCCACGTGAAGGTGGTAACGGCCCAACTAAGTCTTAGTGAACGTGATGGAATCGAACGTCCGGAACAGCAAATGTGCTTGGAGGGGAAAAGGTATGGCGATGCACTTTGTTTTTCTGGCACGCGAAACATTGCCTAGTCCAAAGGGCGATGTTGGAGTTCATCTTTGGCCAGACAAAGCGAGCAGCAATAAGTTTGCGACAGGCGCGGATGCCAGGATGCGACAGAGAGTTAAAATGGTTAAACACTATCTTACGGTAGGATAATGGAACAACAGGTCGGGGAGTGCCTGTGGACCAGTCGCATAAAATCGTACCTGGTGATGCTGGAAGTGGTGCATCTCGAAGCTGCAGAGTACTAGATTTACGCAGATCAGCAATGGACTCGTCTTCTAGTTGGAGGTCTGCAAGCTTCACCAGGTCGAATTTGGATGACAAGATGTTGATGTCCGGTCTTGATAATGCATCAGCAACGACATTGTCGCTGCCTCGGACATAGCGGATATCAGCAGTAAACTGCGAGATTTAGTCAAGGTGACGTACTTCTCTGGGCGAGTACCTTTCTGGTTTGGCCTTGAGGGCATAAGTAAGAGGTTTGTAGTTGGTATGAACCCGAAAATCTCTTCCCTCTAATAGGTGGCGAAAATGACGAATAGCCAGGTTTATAGCCAGGAGCTCGCGAGAGAAAGTACTGTAGCGAGTCTGCGCCGGTTGTAGCTTCTGTGAAAAGAAAGCCAATGGCTGCAACTGGTTATTCACCTGTTGATGTAAGACTGCGCCGATAGCACTGTTGGAAGCGTCAGTGGTCAAAATCAACTGCGTAGAAGCGTCAGAGTTGAGGTGGTGCAGCATGGTCGCATCAGCGAGTGCCTTTTTGGCTGCCTCAAAAGCTGAGTGAGCTGCCGGTGAAAGTTCAATCGGCATGCCTTTTGACTTCAAAAGATCAGTCAATGGAGCCAGTATTGCCGCACAGTTGGGAATGAAACGTCGGTAATAATTGACAAGTCCAATGAAACGTCGCAGTTGTGTGAGGGTCTTGGGAGACGGAAAAGATAAAACGCTTTGCCCCTTCTCTGAAAGTGGTGTGATTCCATGCTGATCTACGTGATGACCGAGTAAATCAAGAGAAGGAACGCCAAAAAGACATTAGTCGACGTTTAATTGCAAACCATGTTGCTGGAAACGATCGAACACTTGACGCAAGTGTGATGCATGTTCCGCTGGCGAAGAACTTGCGACGAGTATGTCATCAATATAGACAAAGGTAAACGAAAGACCGCGTAAGACCTCATCAATAAACCACTGGAAGGATTGGGCGGCGTTACGCAAACCGAAAGGCATGCGGAGAAATTCGAACAAGCCAAAAGGCATTGTGATGGCGGTCTTGGGAATGTCTTCCTCAGCAACCGGTATTTGATGATATGCTCTTACAAGGTCAATCTTGGAGAAAATAGTCTTTCCAGCCAACATGTGAGAAAAATCGTGAATATTAGGAATGGGATACCGATCGGGGACAGTTGCTCTGTTCAAAGCACGATAATCCCCACATGGCCTCCAATCATCGGCTGATTTCTTGGGGACCATGTGCAGAGGAGAGCCCATGGGCTGGAAGAAGGGCGAATAATCCCCAAATTTAGCATGTGTTCGAACTCACTTCTAGCCACCCGCAACTTTTCTGGATGAAGCCTACGTGGGTGGGCATGAACGGGTTGTCCTGTGGTAACTATGTGATGCTTAACTGTGTGCTGAACTTTTTCGGTAAACTGACAAGGCTTAGTGAGGATGGATAGTCCTTCAAAATGTCAGCAAATGGCGAACTTGGAATAGTCAAGTGTATGCCAACTGAAGGTTCAGAGGTGACCGTACCGACGGGGAAAAGTCTGGTTGTAGTATCAATGAGTCGACGATGCTTCAAATCAACTGAAAGGCCGAAATGTGAGAGGAAATCGGCTCCAATAATCGGTGACTGGACGTCGGGTAGGATAAAGACCCATTGGAAACATCGCCTTAGACCAAGGTCAAGAGTTAGGGACTGTTGGCCGAATGTGTGGATGACGGTGTTGTTAGCAGCCTGCAATGAGAACTCTGAAGGCTTGGGTGGTGACGCCTAGGAGGCTTGATAACACTAACCTCAACACCGGTATCTACAAGAAAACGGAGACCACTCGACTTATCGGTGATGTAGAAGAGGCGACTGGGTCGCGGTTGGCCAGCAGCAGTCGTCGCCATTACTGGCTGGCGTTGTCGTTTAACTGTTGCGGCTTCTGTGGGAATTTGCACGGCAGAATACACTTGCGTGCTTTCACGCCATAGGAACGATGGTACTAGCACACGATCTGTGGCTGCCATTCCCGTGATTTGGACCATCGACGTTGATATGTTTGACGACTATTTGACTGGAGATTGTTGATGATAGAGCACATGTTGCTGACTTGTGTGCATCAAAAGGCGTATAGTATCCTTTAAATAATAATAATAATAATAATAATAATAATAGTTGTATTTAATACCGGTTAACAGGCATTGTCAGATGAAATATTCAGTGGGTAGAGGCTGGCAGTGAAAAAAAATCCTGAATATATATCATTATAAGTGTTTTTCCTATGTTCATGTTATTCAGGAGAAAAAACTGCCGCCTGTATGGATGAAAGCAATTCAGATCAGGGAAGGGCTAACCCAATTGCAGTTTCTTTGCAGTCTCTCTGTCTTTGCTAGGAACCGGAATTCTGCCTCAGGCAAGAAAGCATCCGTGTACGGTCGCTAACTGTCTGCCGAATAAGTCAACGGGTGCAGGCTGCAGAGACGGTGCCGTATCCCTCAAGGTAACACCTGGGATCGAGTTCAGATGCCGCGCACTCCGTCGAACAGGAAAACAGATTCTACCGTGTCGGCGCCCAGAATTCTTGGAAACTATTCTGAATGCAAATCTTCATAATCACTGCTACGCACGATATTTGATGCTTGCGAAAGGTCAGATGATAGTGCGGCCTGTCGATGGGCACTACAGCACGATGATAACGTCATATAGGGAGGGTCACGTTCTGACTTTGGAGTGCCTTGATGAGCAGGAGTGTCAATATTATCAGATCTGGAAGTGGACACCGATGTATGTTGAAGACTAGAACATGCGGTACCACTTGGGTAGCATTCCATGATTCTGTCTGCATGAGTGGCTAGTATATTCAATGAGGTGCTCGTGTCGAGCATAGCCAATACCTGCTGCATGGGCAGGGGAAGCTTATCAAGCCAGATCTGTCGGAAAATTGCATCATCCATATGACGACCAGCAAGCAAAGAACGCATGTGTCGCATAAGTTGGAAAAGTGTGTGATCGCCAAGTTCGACTTGCGTAAAAAGCTCACGCAGCATTCGGCTGGCCGACTTGGCCAAACGATTGATTACAGCATCCTTCAACTGGGTGTATGGCTCCTCAGCAGGGATAGGATCATGGAGGTCCTTGACGTCAACGGCAACATCGAATGGAAGTGATTGTACTACGTATGAATAACGCGTGCGTTCACTGGTGATACGGCGAGTTGAGAAAACTGCGTCGATCTGCCTAAACCATACGCGAGAGTTTCTTGGTGTAAATGGGGGCAATTTGAAAAAGAGAGGCTATGGACGTCAAGAGAGTCTGCGTTAGTCTCATTGTCCGTCATAGTAAGTGATATGGTGCGTTATGATAGAAAAACGGGGTCTTAGTAAGGCATTCGATAAAGTGTTCCAGAGATGACTTCTAGCTAAGCTAGAGACTAAAGGATTTCGTACTCCCCTTACTGACTTTATTAGATCATACCTAAATGATCGAAAACAAAAACGTTTTAGTGGGGTCCTCATTCTCAAGTGCTACCCCTGATTTGAGTGGTGTGCTTCAAGGAACCCTGATCAGGTCCTTTTGTTCTCACTTTACATAAATGACATTTTATCGATAGTTAAACATCATCAATCTTATATTTATGCTGATGACCTTAAATGTGTTTATTCCTTCTCTAACTCAACGGTCGAACAATACCTAGAACAAACTCATTCGGACTTAGACGCTCTTTCGGCGTGAAGCTCCACATGGCTAATGGAGTTCTCACCTTCTAAGTGTCGCTACCTGCGTTTTGGGCCTGTAAGGCTGCCGCAACCTGTTATTTTTAAAGGTTGCCCTTTGACTGAAATTTCCTCCATTCTTGAATTTTGCTGTCCTTCCTTCGGTTTAATGAACGAATCTAGCCGTTCAAAAATTGAAAATGTCCAAAGACATTTCACAAAAAAACTCCTGTATCCAACTCTTTTAAATGCTTCCTACTCAGACAGATACCAGCTGACGAAGCTAAACTTTCTTTGGTTCAGGAGACTGGAAGCAGGCTTTGGCTAAAATCTCCCCGAGCTTTCTGTCATTACCCCCGTTACTCCTTCTTATAACCTAAGAAATTCTGCACTAATTATACCTCATTCTGCCTCCTCCATGTGTAAACACTCCCTATTCTTTGCTTCTAGGTATAGCTTTCTTTGGAATAACTTGTATATTGAAATACGGTTGTTAACTAGTGTATCTGCATTCAAACGACGACTGCACATATATCTTAACACTGATTATATTAACCTTTTATTTTCCTCATCGTTTTCGAGCAGCTTTCTCTATGACTCAGTGAAAGGACCATTGGGAATTTAAGTGGCAATCTTGAAACTATTTTCTCTCTACCTCGAGTCCCCCATGAACCATCAAAAGTTGAAGTCATTCAAACGTTCACGTCCGGACGTACACAGTCTAAAATGTTGCCGTTTCTTTGGATACTTAGCATCAACAGAATTCAATTCTGGATCAAAATAGCTGAGGCCGCAAGTTCACTGACGCCTTTTTTTCACGAGATGTTGTTTCCTGTGCCAAAGGAATCAAGAGCGAACCCTATCGAAGTTTCTTTATCTCATTCTGAAATGCTTCTGCTGTATTAGCCTACTCTTCCAACTTACCTTTTCTCTTATCCTCTATTCTAACATGAAGGCCTATTGAACTCTGCCTCCATTTTCAAGGTAGGAGTTTTCTTCAGTGCCTTTTTTCTAGTTCACTATTAATTTAAAAACAACGCTTACTCTTGACCTAAGCGGACAAGTTCTGTCTACATTATTATTTATTTGTTCATTGTATTTGTGCACATTGTCATAATTTTATTTCGTTACTAATTTTTGTTTAGACAGTGCATTGTCAGCGCTAACCAAATATAAATTCCAAATAGGATTCATAGTAGGTGGGGCCATAAGGCCCGCCTACGAATGCCATGTGCTAGCAGTGATATGGATAGCCCTGCTACATGTCGCCAAGAGCATTTTATAAGCCAGTGGCGGAAGATTTACGAAGTAAGCGACCAACGGCTAATCGAACTGAGGTTTTGCCATTATCCTACAATTAAAAGATAGACACATTTTCACTTGAACTTTAACCTCTGGTTAAAGTTTGGTTTGTGCCTGACATTGCACATGTTCACTGTACAGCACACTACAAACCTATAAATTTAAAATCGGGGAAAATACGTGTACGTCTATGAGTGGGTTTATGTATGAATAATCACCTCTCCCTTTTGCCTCGTGAATGTGCTTATTTCAAACGTCCATAATGTGCGACGTCCTTCTTATATTAGGACATTATTTATTTGATAGGTATCACTTCAAAATATTCCATTTCAACTGTAAGCAAGCATTAGCCA
>WEDG01005090.1:0-14982 GCA_017591395.1 Schistocephalus solidus
CACCCAACATCGGAGACCCCTCACCTGGTTTAGCCAGCCGGTCGTGACGGTTGCCCGGGGTTTTGGCCGCTGGGAAGAAATCAACGTCGAGGAGCCACAGGTGAGAGTTGGGTACCAGTTAAAGGCGGCCACAGGAGCATTCACCACCTGTACGAGACAAATGGAGCGACCAAATGCTATCTGTGTGGTGCTACCCCTAACTAGTACCCCTACAACCCGGCTACTATACAGAATACATAACTCCTACTGGTTTATCCCCCTTATCTTTCTATACGGAACGGGGCGTGATGACTGTAGGGCTTGTGGTAGCCCTTTGCCATATTTTATTTTATACCTTACTTGTTACAGTTATGTCACTTGTTACACATTTACTTAACTTGCATTTACCCATTTTTGTTTAACTTGGCACACACCAACTGGTTTTTGGTTCAGGGAAATTAATTGATTTTCCACCTATTGCTTTTGTTCTTCACTGGGCGGCGTCGTCAGCTAATTCCGTCGTATCGTAACCTTTGGTGTGGCGTGTCTCTCTTATTTCTTCGCGTGGGATCGTATTATCGATCGCATTTGCTTGCTAAAGTGGTGAACCTGAACGAGAACACGCGCTGACTTTTTCTCACGCCAATTCTTGTGCAGTGCCTTATTATTCCTTTCTCTGCGTGTACTTTCACTCGGTTCCCTCACTGCAGCATTTATCATAGCCGACGTTATTAGTGCGGTGCCGCCCTCCTTTCCCGATTTTTGGACAAATGCACCTGAACTTTACTTCCTTCGCATCGAGTATAGTTTTTCACTGCGAATATTACCAAGGAAGTAACCAAAGATCTTCGCCCGTTGACGCCGCTGGACAACCGATATGATCTTTGCTGCCCGCTAGCTACGAGAAGTGCCAGGAGATGCGAACTCACCTATACACTACCTTCGTGAATCTAACGAAAGCCTATGACACGGTGAATCGCGACGGACTGTGGAAAGTCATGCAGAAATTCGGCTGTCCTTAGCGGTTTACGCACATGGTGCGTCAGCTTCATGACGGGATGACGGCGCGCGTCACTGACAACGGGACGGTATCCGAAGCATTTGCAGTGACCAAAGGAGTGAAGCAGGGCTGCGTATTGGCTCCCACCCTGTTCAGTCTCATGTTCTCGGCTATTCTGATGGACGCCTACCGTGATGAGCAGCCTGGTATCCGCATCGCCTACAGAACTGACGGGCACCTTATCAACAGTCGGCGTATGCAGGCTTCAACGCGCGTGTTTACGACTACAGTCCATGACTTGCTCTTCGCGGACGACTGCGCCCTTAACACCGTGAAGGAGGAGGACATCCAAAGGAGTATGGACCTCTTCGCTGCAGGCTGCGCCAATTTCGGATTGACAATCAGTACAGCCAAAACGGTTGTCATGCCCCAGCCGCCGCCCAGGGTGGAATACAATGCTCCCCGAATCAATGTCAACGGTACTCAACTCAAAAACGTGGAAAACATCGCTTATCTAGGAAGCACGCTGTCACGCAACACGACAATCGATGACGAGGTTCCTCAATGGATCTCCAAAGCTAGTCAGGCCTTCGGCCGGCTGCAGGCCTCCGTGTGGGATTGCCACGGTATTCACCAGAACACCAACCTGAAGATGTACAAGGCCGTCGTCTTGACAACACTCCTTTACGAAGCGGAGACCTGGCCATCTACTCGAACCAAGCCAGGAAGCTGAATCACTTCCATCTCAGCTGCCTCCGCCAAATACTGAAGCTGATATGGCAAGACAGGATCCCGGAAACGGAAGTCCTGGAGTGGACCGGAATCCTCAGCATCCACGCCATGTTGAGGCAAGTGCAACTGGGATGGAGCGGCCACCTTGAAAGAATGGATGACGAGTGACTACCCAAACGAATTTTTTACGGAGATGTCGCTCCGGATGCTCGCCAACAGGGAGGTCAAAAATGACGCTCTAAGGGCACTTTGAAGAAATCACTGAAGCAACTGCAAATCAACTCGGCCACCTGTGAGGACCTCGCCCAGGATAGTCCGGCATGGAGAAGATCCGTGAAGACTGGTTCAGCAATCTAGGAGGCCAACAGGCTCGCCGCCGCCAAGGCCAAAAAGAGTAGCACGAAAGTCACCAACGCCCCGGACCAACACCGTCGATGCCCAGGCACTCCCAACATGCCCGCGCTGTCAACGCATCTTCCGCACATGAATCGGCCTGATTGAACATCTTCGGACGCAATGCACAAACGATCCGACAATTCAAATTCTACGTCAAATTCTGCCAACCCTCATTCAGACTCCCCACCCTCACTCCCTAGCTTCAATTCCATTACTCCCACCATCATAGAGACCACATCCATCTACTCATCGCCTGTTACCCCCCACCACCGCAACCACCACCGCCTTCGCCTTCACTACCACCACCACCAGCACCACCACCATCAGCGATGTGAACTCTATCCTAAACTGTCCTCAATGCGACCGCACATTCACCTCACGTATCGGCCTGGTCGGTCACTGGCGAATCTATCGTACAGAGCCTTGTGAACCAGTGCCAGGAGCACAAACACACGACAGAGACCGTTGCCTCCACTGTCCTCACTGTCCTCGTGCATTCACTCATCGCATGGGCCTATTCGGTCACATGCGCATCCATGACAGTAGAATTCACCGCAATGCTGACAACACCGATACATCATGCACACCCTCCGCTCCTGCTATTCTTACCACCACTGCCACCCTCAATTCCATGAATGATATCCCCCTAGCCTCTACCAATTTCCCTGCCCACAACGCGCCCGAAACTTCAACTCACGCATCGGCCTGGTCTGTCACCTGCGAATCCATCGCATGGAGGCTGGTGAACCAGTGCCTGTGTCTCCGACATACATTCACCGCGCCCGCCTCCACTGCCCTCACTGCTCCCGCACATTTACACACCGCATGGGCCTATAAGAACACATACGCCTCCACGACAACCTGCGGTAAACCACGGGAGGCAACATCAGCACACATCATCTGCACTAATACATAGACATCACCCTTGCAATCATCATAATGTACCTGATAAAATCACGGTTTCCTAGAAACCATGGCTTGGAAGGCTGCCAATCTGACGCTTACACCAGACCACGCCGTAGGCCCAGTGTATGTGCTGTGTGTGTTGAGTGTCTGACTAGTGGACTGTGAGTCAGACGGCGATGGTTCCTCCATATCCCCTGCTTTAGTGAATTCTGGTGTGTGCGTTATGGGGGCTAGGTCGTTCTGTAGCGCACGAAGACGGTTTCGCCGATCCGTCAGCCAATGCGCCCACTCCCACCTCAGTCTACTGACTGGCTCAGATGGTGGTCTGATTGTGGGGATGGGAGAGGTTGTGAGGTTAACAGCTCAGCGCATTTTCCTCACTATAAACAATCTGATGCGTTTAAAACTAACACGGTGCGCTAAAAGCCGTGGCTTTGAAGGTTGCCAACTGATGGGATAACTCGAACCGCGTGGTCAGCCCAATGTGTGTTTTGTGTGTACTGGCTGACTGGCGGACTGAGAGTCAGGCTGCAATGGCTTCTTCTTAATGTGGCCTTTATGGCACTCCCACTTCGTGGGATCTGAGTCAGGTGTGGTGGTACACCCAGTGGCGGCTCCGGCCGGGCCAGCCACCTGCGCCCTCTCCCATATCCGATCTTCTTGACTCTGTCTTGACACCAGGCTCAGATGGGGGAGGAGGAGAGAGTGCTGTAGCTGCAGCGTAAGGCTATTATCACTTAAAACTAATCCATGCCTAAGTCACCGTCCCTGCACCACCTGGTGTGGAGCATACGGCGGACCGCATCGAAATCGATGGTCTAACTGTCATGACTACGCCCTACTGACGCCCAACCCCCACATCTACCCTCCCACTCTTCCCCTCCTTACGTCTCCTACCCTTTCCCTCCACTCTCCGCCCACTCTGCTGTCTTCTCCAATGGTCTAAATGTCCTACGTTGAGGGTGACATGTAAGAACGTAGACGGCCCCGGCCTAACTGGTCGTTCTTTCACTAAATCAATCCTTGACTCATAGTAGAGTTCAGCAGTTGTCTAGGGCGACTAAACAGCCTTATTAGGAACAGCACTGCTTAACCCCTCGTGAGGAAGGAGGCTGGTAAAGGTGTCCAAAGCAAGTGCTGGGCTTACCACAGCTGCGCGCAGACCATGGCTTGCAGACTGCAATACATGCGTTCGAAACACTAAAAACAACAAGAGGAACCCTCATTCCCATTCATCCTACAGACTGCTACAGTAAGCCCTCTCAGTCTGCCAGCCCGGGACATTCGTTCCGTTTTAGACAATCCGAAGAACAGACGACTGGAACGGAGGTCGGCCCTAATCTTTCGGTAACTGGCGCGCTGTAAGGTGTACATTTCCACACTTAACGAAACCCGATTTTCCGAACAAGGCCAACTGGAGGACGTAAGCGCCGCTTACACATTCTTCTGAAGCGGCCACCCACAGACAAAACGATGTGACGCCGGCGTTGCCTTTGCCATCCGAACCGACATCGTGAGACGTCTGCCCTGTCTGCCGCAGGGCATTAACGATCGTCTAATGAGCCTCCACCTGCCTCTTCGGGAACACAAATTCTCCATCATCGTCAGCGTCTACACCCTGATGAGTAGCTCCGACGCAGCAAAGAACGCATCTTCCGCGGATCTGCACACTCGCCTGTCGACTGTACCAAAGGCGGATGATTCGATTGGGCTTGGTAACTTCAAGCCCGCATCGGCACGGACCATGCTGCCTGGAGGAGGGTGCTGGGTCCCATGGTCCCGGCTGCTTCAAGGACAATGGCTGACTCCTCCTGCGCACCTGCGCAGAGCACCGATTCATCCTGACCAGCACCTTATTCCGCCTTCCGATGCAGGAGAAGGCGACCTAGATACACCACCGGTCGCGGCACTGCCATCCGCTGAACTATGTCCTCGTGGGGATTCGAAACCAACGGAACCTGTTGGTATTAAAGGCGATCCCGGGTGCCGAATGCTAAACCAACCAGCGTTACGTCATCTCCAAAATCTGGCTGCGTCTACAGCCACACAGGAGACGTCAAGGTAAGCGACCAACAGGTAAGTTGAATACTGTTTTATTGAATGTGCCTACTCACTATTTCCATTTTTAGCAGCGAGCTAGATCAGTGGCTAGCCAACGTTCCAGTCAAAGAAGAGGACGCCTCCACGGAGAACCGATTGTGTCCAATGAGGGATACAGACCAGTCAACCGCGCTGGAAGTCCTCGGCCGCGCACGTCACCAGAACCAGGACTGGTTCGATGGCAACGACGTAGCCATCAGCAATATCCTCACCGAGAAGATCCAGCTGCACAAAGCCTACGTTGACCTTCCTACCGATGAAAGCAGGGCAGTTTCTACCGAAGTCACCGCATTGTGCAGAAGCGGCTGCGGAAATGCAAGAAGCCTGGATAAATTGCAAGGTCAAGGAGATCTAATGGTACGCGCACCGCAATGAATGAAAGAACTTCTTCGTTGCGATCAAGACAATTGACGGATCTGCAGCAAATGAAATGCTCCTATTCTCAGTGCCGACGGAGCTACCCTAGTCACTGAGATGACAAAAATCCTGAACCACTGGGTGAAGCACTTCAGAAGTGTCCTCAAATAGCCCTTCACCATCTCCAAAGCCACCATCGACTGACTCTAATGTGAATACCAACGCGTAACTCGATCTCTCGTCCTCTCTCTACGAAACATGCAGGGCAATTTGGCAGATCTCCAGCGGGAAATCACCCGGGTCAAACCTGATTTCTGGGGAGATTTACAAGCACGGTGGCTCCCAATTTATGAACCACCTTGGAGCGCTTTTCCTGGAGATATGGTGCCAAGGATAAGTCCCCAAAGCTTCAAGAATATCATCATCGTCTATCTGTGCAAGCGGAAGGGGAACCGACATCATTGTGGCAACCACAGAGGCATCTCGCTGCGGGAAGATCTTCGCAAGCATCCTTCTTTATCACCTACACAACTATCGGGAACAAGTATACCTACGGGAATGTCAGTGTGGCTTCCTCGTCATCGCGACACTACCGACATGACATTCGCCGGCCGGCTGCAGAAGTGTCAGGAGATGCGGAGGTACATCTAATTTTTTATTCGTGCACATGACAAAATGAACCAATGAGGACGGAGGAAAATCATGCAGAAATTTGGCATTCTCGAGTAATTCAGGGTGCATCCGCTCCACGATGGCAGGATGTCGCGCGTCACGGACAACGGAACCGTCTCAAATGCATTCGCAGTAATAAAGGGTGTGAAGCATGGCTGCGTCCTGACGTCTACCCTTGTCATTCTCATTATCATCACCGTCGTGCATTAACTTTCACTCCGATGAGGTCAATGAACAGGCCCCTCTTTTTTGTCGGGCTCTAAATTATAACAATTTTTCCAGCAATTCCGACATTTCATTTTACATTTCATTCCTCTACGTCAGAAATGAGGCTTAGTTTGCTCTCCACTCAACCCATCTTGGAGCCTTGGCTCTGCAGATGACATGTATTTTGAAATTATCTTCATACACATCATTCTGTGAGACTAGGAATTCATCCAACTTTTCACTTAACAACGTCTGCCAGTAACGTATACGTCCCGATGACCGATAAAAGAGGATTATTATTGAACCTACCCTCTCGAAGAGATCCGGTCAGTTAACTCTCACACTATCGCCTGAACTCCAGGATTGCGCACTCAACCATCATGTCATTGAAATAAAACTGGGCTGCATTTTCAGGGTTATTCAATGTGCATTTAAACCTTCCACTCTTCGTTTACAGCACGCTATAGTGGCCGAGCAAATTTGTGCATACCGAATAGGCGTATGAACCTCATTCTGGTTCACGCATTAGACGGATGATAAGGTCAATCTCTAAGCCAGTCAACTCTAAGCTGGTTGTGGGAGATCCCTGCATAGGTGTTCGAAAATCCTCTTGATTCACGTTCAGATTACTGAAAGATTTAGCATGCTTTAGAATACAGGTGCTAAAAAACTATACACGTGACTTTCACCTATCCTGTGCCGCTGCCTGACGCAGCTGTGAGGGTTTCGGGCCAGCAGTGCGGCCCCCAGCGTTTCCTGCGCACTTCCTACTACGTAAACTCCAATTTCATTACTGTTTTTTCAGTTTCCTTGGAAATTATTACGCGAACTTGGAGACAATCCTCCGGAATAAAGCTTTCTTGACTAAACTTGAAAGTTGGTACGAATAATTTAGCTGAAATCCATCAAGTAGTGCGAAATAACCACATAACCACATAGATTCATAAGCTACCAATTGGTCGTAGTGCGAGAAACCCCTCGCCTCCGCGCAACAGCAGCAGATCGGTGGGTTACTCGCGTCGGAGATTTTAGCCGCTGCCAGTATGGTAAATAATTTAAATATAAGCATATTACTGACTGCTTGTTGTCAGCTTATGAATATTTTCCAGTTATTCCCCAGAAACTGATGGATTTCAGCTGAAATATTCGCATCAGCTTTCGCATCGAGCACAAGAAAGGTTTTTTCGAAAGTTTATTCCATGTACGCCCAACAATTTACGAGGAAATTAAAAAGGACATCGTCTACAAGGTAACGTTGAAATGCCCACAACCTACGCCGATGGACAGAGCGACGCCAGTGGTGGTTGCCATACACTAAACCATTCATTCCCTTGGATGGGGCCTTTATTCACTCTCACAAACCATCTCTTCATCGCACTTATTTCATCTTTTGGTGTCCCCATTATGAACGAACGAACCTATGTACTTGCTGGTTACTTTATAATTTCAGTTAATATCATTGAAAATCGTAGAACATCGAAAGACTTGTCGATTCGACCTGTTTACAGGCTGTAGTCAGATAGCTCTTCCTTGAAACAATCAGACTATAGAATTCATTGACGCGAGAAGGTTTTTATACAGTTTACTAACTGCTTTCTATCTCTCCATCATATTTAAAATGAGTGACAGTCATAAACTAAGTTTCATTTTTTCCAGAAAATCAATATTGAAACTGAAACTTGGGAATGAGTTTCGTGTGAGTTATCTTCGCTCAGATGTACCAGTCTTTTAAACCGGAAAAACGTAAATAAATTGCTATTTACAAGAAAATGGATTACAATTCCTACGCAGGCACCGTGCTCCTGCCCAGGCTACAGTTCAATAAAAACATCAATTCCAACCACTGCACCAAAATATATGCGAACCGTGCAATAGTGAATCTTATAGCACCACCTGAAAGTAAACTAATTGTGGGTCAAGGGCTGTTTTCGGTGTAAATGTTTTGAGACGTGGACTGGATTATAATTGTCCGGCAGTTCTACGTGCTATGAACAAGAGAGCAACACACCATGGGAGTTGAATGCCTCTGTTCAAAGAGCTTCCATGCTAGTCTTATTAGCTTGCAAGAACTGTGAAAACTGAATCCCTGGCACTGCGGGACGACGCCAATCGACGCAAGGAACGTCGCTGACTGCGGTCTGAAAAGAGTTTACAGACGCCTGCCTGTCAACAAATCAGACAAACCGAAGGCATCTGCTGAGGCCGTGCTAATGCGTAGGAGAGTGCTGGCATGATTTTATTAAGTGCCTTTAGATGTCATAATGTTGTTTTAATATATCATGTATATTATTTGATTGGATGCGATTGGATGGGAGTGCCCCACCTGATGGAGAAAATTGACGAAAGTGTAAGGCTCACATACTTTAGAAAAGGAAAAACAAATTTGCAGACAGCTTCGTAGCAGACGTTACTTTGGTCTAGTTAGCTAGGTGTAGAAAATGCGACCTCAACGCACTACACCAGTACGGTCCCGGGCTGTTTTGGCAGTTCAAGCTTCTTAAATATGGGCGCATGAAGTGTGTAGTCTGCCACCAAAAACCATTGTATGTTGCCAAATCTTCACTTGCGCTTGGATTAATGAACCAGTTAAAACATTAATGTGTAGTTGATTAGATTTCACTACTTCGTTGCCAATTTTGTCAGTCAGTATATCACAACGAGCCAACTTCGCATACATGCATCTTATCTACCAGAAGCTCTGTCACCAGATATGTTCTGGGTATTGGACACTTATCCAGAACCAAGGCAGAATTTCTGGCAGATTGAAGCATCCACAAAGTTTAAGTGTAGGAGGACAATTTCAACCTTTCAAAGATGGCGTCGAGGGGCGGTAAAGCGTCTCACCTTGACGCGGGCACAAGCCGCCATGGCGAGGAGTTGGGTATAGCAACGGGCTGTTCGCTACAGCTAAGCATTCTGCCCGTCGTGTTGGGCATCAAGCTTCCACTGCTCAAAGACAAAGCAATTACGGCTCAGTGATTTCTCGATCGCATAATATACAACCGGAGATTGGGATAAGAAGAAATTAATTCGAACGAATGCGAAGCAAACGAGCTAAAACCCTTCTTGTGCTGGAAACCGATAGCCAGCGCTCCAGGTGATTCGGTTCTCCCTCTACTCTAGGCCTAGATTTGACCTTTCCTTAACTAGTGAGGCAATGCAGCCCGGATGGCGGTGGAGGATTGCAGAAGCTCAAGAGCCACACACTTTTACAACTGGCACGTTGACAGATACGCACATCAACCTACTACCTTGACTGCATTTAAATGGAAAGCACACCATCTGTATCATTGTACCGCAACTCTGCACCATCTAGTGGTTCTGCTACCTTCTCATCTATGGTCTACGCCACTACTCCAAACACAATGAAGCCAAATTCACACCATATATGATCTTCAAGCACACATCTGCGAGACCGAGTATTTGTTGTGCTTACCTATCTGTGGTCATTTGGAAGGTTTGCCAAATCCCCTGCCTCCTTCTAGCATCGCCAACAATGACCCCAATGGGTGAGCAATGAGACATTTCAGATAAGTAACTGATTTTTCGCAAATTCATTAGAAACAAAAAATCCAGTTGCATCCAACCAGACACGCCTTACAGAAATACCTTAGAGGGTCAACGAGCAGGAGTATTTTATCTGAGGCTGATAGATAGAATCGCATCAACAGGCAGATTTATGAAACATGTGACGATAAGAAACGCCATCAGCACAACCTCCAGACAGCTCTGGAAGCCATTTGTATGTTGATGATTTCCAGTCGAAGATATAAAAGCTACAGGGCGGGCAATATAAGCCAACTTCTTGTGCAAATTGGAGGCTGCGACCCGTTCAAATAACACAACTCTTATGACGTCCATGCATTTTGAGATAGTTTGCCAGCTGTTTTATTTCTAATCATGGGATAAGTCATGGCTGTATTTCAGTCGTAACAATGGATAAGTACGAATTTTAAACGGAAAGCTGATTTCAAACGATGCTTCAATCACGGCTGAATTTATGAACGTTCGTGTCTGTTTTAACTTGATCACATGTCATCGAATCACAGAAATATTCAGTGGTGGAACTTTTGGTTGGAATACTCGATAGGTGTGTGTCAGCGCACTCATGCATTGAAAGTCCTTGTTTAAATTAGGATTGCCTGACGATGACCTGTTAGCATGAAGCGGTGATCCGTTCTCCCTCGTATTTTTCCGCACTTTGCCTCTGTTAGTGATAGCCTAAAAATATGCGGCGCCGGCAAGCAATCTAGACTGGAAATCAGCGATACATTTGAAGCAGTATGCTCCATAATGTAGTCTGATCAGAGCAGCGACAGTTCCCCATAAGAGGTATAATATTGCAGACAGTTAAGATGATGTGCAGTTCCTTATAGATGAAACAGTGTATTGCTGCCCAACACGGGGAACGGAGAAGTCACACTGTTTCGGAACTTTTCCGCAAAAATATGCAAAGCGTCTGGTCATAATTTTCAACTTGGAAAACACTTTTTACCGAGGCTAACTCTCTGATCTCCGAATAAATTGCCAACTACCCCTTTTTACTTGTTAAATTCTCATTTCGTTTGTATGGGAACCGCAGATGTGAGCACAACATCTGCAGACCGATGAGGCAAATTGAGTCAGAAAAGTTCTGCCGTTTGCTGTTGAACCCGCAGAAAATAGTTAGATTTCCGATTTAAAATCTATGGGAACTCAATGCAAGAATGACCTTCTTCAGAATGTTGTCGAAGCTCTCTTTATGATGACAATCCTACTGTTGTGCAATCTTCATTTAAAAGTCACCTATTGAATAAACGAACGACAACTCTTATGGAAATGACTGATCAGATTTACTTTTTATCGAAATGCCTCAGTTGAATATAATGAACACCTCGATTGCCCTTGGATACGTACTCAAGCAGTTTGAGATCTTGATGTGAACGTTTTTGCAGTTCACCTTGCCCATGGATTTATTACGTACAGGCTTCACCATGATTGCACCTATGACTGAGAACCATTTGAAAACTGACCGACAGCTATCGCTCGTTTCACTCCATGAATAGGTCAATTAATGAGTGCCTGAATTTACGCGTAAATTGAGCAATTGTAGCCTCAAAAGCCTCGCGGCCTAGTCAATCTGTTAAAACTTTCGCACAACCAGATTGACGAAAAACTGCAAGTTACGAAAAATTCCGGAAAAATTATTGACAAAGTAAACAATATAATTTTTTTCGATAAAAATTTGAACAGAACAACGAAATGGTTTCTAGCAGCCCTATTTGGAACCTCCAAGACACCTTCAAATCTTCCGGCAGCTATTGCAACTAACACCCATTCGCTGTCATTAAATAAGATTCAGAATTCGGTAGAAGACAGAAAAGACTATGAACAAGCCAGCACCACGCTTGAGAGATTGTCCAATTACACTTTATTCACGGTAAGTTTAATTCAGCAAAAAAGCATTTTCAGCAGGCGGAAGTTCCGTACTGATACGAGATCAGCGAGTCGGCAACGCAGCATGGACGTCAAAATTGCACACAGCAGTCGATAACCGGAGACTGTAGCTCGTTTTTTTTTCTCAAATATGCATGAAGGAAAAGCAAGGGGTAACGTGACGTAAATGCAAACGCAAAATATTGAAATTCATGCCGAAGATAAGATACACAACAGTCAGAAGTAAATGACCCGATTAAAGAGCATTCGTCGGATAGGTAAGAATGATTTGAATGGCCGCCTAAGCAGGACACTGGAACAGGAACCACCCGCAATACAGGTGGTTTCACGTCAAAGTCCGGGGAAATAATGTTTATGAATAAGGTGAGTGTTAGGGGTAACTTAAGGGTTAGGTTTAGGTTTTATGCTATGATCATGATTAGCCTAATGATTAAGGTGTTTATCATGTTACCTCTAGAGTGTAAGTTTGGGATAGGGCTAAGTTTAAGATTAATGTTACAGTTCAGTTTTATGTTAGGGTACTTCTTTGCGTTAAGACACGAATGTATTTACCATTCCTGAAATTTACTGTAAGGCCATCTATTTTATGCGGGCGGAGTGGTTCCTTTTGCATTTTCCTGTTAAAGCGGTCGTACAAGGCATCCCTATCGTCCCATAACACCAAAAACCTTTCCCTTATCAGAATACGAAAACGCCTTACAGGGAGCCAAAACGGATTCTTACTGTCTTAAGCATGCTTGCCGGGACTCGTGATATAGTGGTCAGCATAGTTAGAGCCTTATGCAAGTGCAGCTTACTTCTCATCCATCATTGACTGAAATGTCTTACGTTAGGGTCAAGGAACTCGGGTCAGTGTCTCTTCCTTAAGATTACTCTAAGCCTTTCGAATGGCGCAAAGAATAAGTTCTTCTAACTCACCGGACGTCGTGTACATGTCTCTCGTATGCCTGCAGCGAAAACTGCTTTGTCACTTTTACTTAAGTTTTAGCAGTAGGGGCTATGTATGCATGTACCTGTGAAATCCTTGGGTATCAGTTTTTGCGGCACGTCTCCTCGAGTCGCTATCAGTCTGCTACTGCTACCGCGCGAACTGGTAAATTGCCTGACATCTCAGCTGACAGCGGGAGCCAATGTGGGCGGCTACCTTCAAAAAACAGCGACATAAAGAAAGAAGTAGGGTGTGGTATTGGCTCTTTCAGCAACAGCATACAGAAAGTTATTCTGTAAGATTCAACAGTGCAGGAGGATGGGTGTTGCAGGCTGAAAACGACGGTTTCCACCCCAAAGCACTGCTTGGTACCTGTGCATCATCAAAGTGCTGAATATTCGCAACAAAGCAAAAAACTACAGCACAGGTGGAAACTACCAAAATCGGAGTGCCCTTCACTGACTTATGCTAGCTAACGGATGCAATACGGGCGTTTCGCTTTCTCGTGCATCTCCGGTATATGACTATTGAGTCCATTTAATCATTGACTGAGACGTGTCAATTGACGATTCTTCTCCACCTGCGTCTTCATCTGACGTTTTACGCAGCTCTTCTGAATGCTATTTGTCCGCCTCCTCTGCGTTATTGCGTTTCCATAGGATACTTCACTTTCGCGTTCACGTTATAAGTACGCATTTTTCGTTGTTGAAACTGGGCCAGTGTGTGCAGGGACTGATCAGAGCCTGAACATTGCACTGTATGGAAGCAACTGGGTCATCGCAGTACTTTCTCACGAAACGAATTTTGTCAGTTTTGCACCAGGGCTGTGGAAGACCTGAAAAAACGGGCTTATCCCTTGTACAACTGGCTGACTGAGAGATGTGTTTTTAGAGCGTGGCGGGCATTCAGAAAAGCGTGGAAAGGCATTCAGAGAGGGTTGCCTGCGAAAAAGGCTGACTTCTGCGCTTCAGGAAAAATTGAACGCGGACCTCTTGCAATACTGCGACCCAGATGTAGTGGGCTGATACTTGGCGCATCGATTATCCGACAGTTCGACCGCTGAGTTCGACGATGTGCTCCACAGCAGATTGGGGCAGCGATGGCGAATTGCGCTAGATAATAGTGAGAGCAGAGTTGTGCTGAATCTACCTCACTCTCTTTTCACTCCCCCACCTGGACCCGGTGTCAAGACAGAGGCAAGAAAGCTGGACATGGGAGATGGAGTATACCCACGCTCTTTGGCCCACCACAAACAAAGATTCAATAAAAAGGGGGCAGCTCGGATCCCAGCTGAGTTAAAGTGGCATAAAGGCTCCACATTAAGGTGTCATTACAGGCTGACTCTCAGTCCGGGCGACCGAGTTATCTCTTCAGCTGGGAGCCTTCCAAACCACGGCTTTTAGCGCACCGTCTTAGCTTCAAGCGCGTCAGATTGTTTATAGTGAGGAAAATGCGCTGAGCTGAGTCGTTGACCTCACTGTCTCCCCCAGCAGCAGAACCAGGTCACCGTCCACGCTGGTTGGTTGTCTGGTGCGGGAGTGGGCGCAGTGGCTGACAGTCGGTGTACCCGTTTGCGCGCGCCAAAACACGACCTGGCCCCCGTTACACGCACAACAGTATTTACTAAACCAGGGGGTAAGAAGGAGCCATCATCGTCTGACTTCCATTCTACTGTTCAGCCACTCAACACACAACACTGGGCTGACGGCGTGGTCTGGTATATAGCTTCAGTTGGCAGTCTTCCAAGACACGGCTTTTAGTAAACCGTGATAGCCTCAAATGCAGCACCTTGAACTGAGAGAGTTATCCAATGAAGGCGGGTGTAATGTGTGTGTGCTTGTGGAGGCAATGTTGCCTTTATGTAGTCTGGCCTATGGTAGTTTACCGGTGTAAAGAGATTGGAACCAAGTCCAAATCATTGGTGTTGTCGGTGGTGAGTTTGATGTTTGACGGTGCGTTGCGATTGTTGGCATAAGTAGTGAGGGCAGGAGCTATCGCAGGGGGATGGCGGGGATGCTGGTGTTGGATGGCGACGGGGAATGTAGAGCACTGCTTAGGTTGTTTATCTACATGTGGTGCGGGGAAGATGTGAACGGGGAAGCGTCAGTTGATGGCAGCCGGGTGCTACAGTTGGTCCGAAGATGTCCGATAAGATCAACATGTGCCTGGAATGTTCACTGACACAGTGGGCATGTTGGGGGCGGTTGATTGTTGGTAGTGGAGGCGGTGGACTTGAGCTGCGTTATGGCGGTTA
The DNA here is from genome assembly GCA_017591395.1 of Schistocephalus solidus. Taxonomy (NCBI): domain Eukaryota; kingdom Metazoa; phylum Platyhelminthes; class Cestoda; order Diphyllobothriidea; family Diphyllobothriidae; genus Schistocephalus; species Schistocephalus solidus. Next base: position 14,968 of record WEDG01005090.1, read on the forward strand.
TCCGATTGTATTCGT
>WEDG01005091.1:0-7500 GCA_017591395.1 Schistocephalus solidus
GCGACCCCATCTGGGCGACCCATATCTGGGACTGTCTCTGATGGTGGGTTCGTGTGCAGTTTCGGAACGTTGGGCTAATAAACTTCGCATCTTCTCCTGAACTGCTTCCTGGAACTCCCCTGAAACGCGAAGGCCAGGAGCGATAAAGACCATGCTGGATAGTGGAATGGGAACTACGCTGGTCCTACGAATGTAAAATAAGCCGAAGCATTTGGATGATGACGTTTAACTGTTGGAATTTTCTCCAGCCGAATGAAAAAAACGTCGGAAACCAGTGACTATGCTCCAAGCGATTTGGCCATTCTCCACGGGACGTTACTTTAAGGAAGAGCAAACTCCCTGCGAAAGTTGTAGACGAAAGAGTGTTCAAGGAAACCAGAGTTTGGGAACCTTTGAAATAACAAAACTTGTACGAAACCTTCTAAAGCCATAAGTCAAAACTCTATGAAATAAACATTGTTCCATTAAACTGTCTCCAGACATAATAGCGGTGACCAAAATCTGGTTGTCTGGAAAGGGCATCTCCTACCTCGCAGGAATATAAAGGGATCAGCGGAACCACACGGGTTTTTAGAAAATACTAAACTTAAAAGTGCATCTTACTGTGTCAAAATGCCTGTCTCCAGTACGGAAACAATTCCACCGACTGTAAAGATCCAGTGCTCAAGGCAAATCAAAGTACTCTCAGTCTATCGACCACGGTCTGCGCTTATTCAAAGAAACCCTGAAATAAGAAGGACATTCCAGCCTTTTATGATCTTAAAAACACGAGCCACTCAACATTGTATTATGGCCTCTAAGTTTCTCCGTATCTTACCATGAATTGGGACATTTTACGACTTCAGGTGTTCTCCCTTATACTTTCCTCAAATGAACTTGCTCCGTCCAGAGGCACTAATTATGAACACAACAGTTTGACGATAGTCCGTCTCAGATGCGAGGCCAAACAATTGCTCTTTAAACTAAGAATATATCACCTAATCACGCTAGAAAATCCCATTAATCTCCTTGCACTCTCAGTAGACGTAGGTGGGGTCTGGGGACTTGAGTGACTTTAATATCATTGTCTGTCTATTGGCTAACTACTTCTCACTACTTAATTTCGTGCGGTACCAAGTTGTAAAGGTTGTGTCTCTTATTACGCGACAGTGATTGGAGAACTTTTCCTGTTTGGAGATCGAAAATCAAAAAGCCGGTCATCACATTACCAGTGTAATATGTTCAGTTTTTGCAAATATTACTCATTACCTGATTCATCCATTTATTACCACTAGGTAAAATTTTCCAATGCACTATTTTATAGAGTGCGCACTTTTTTATAATCGTGAACACGTTTCAAAATACTGTTTTAAAATGATACTTGCGGAACTCCGGTGTGACCATCAGTGCACTCGAGGGTAACACTTCCAGTTCACGATGGTAGCAATATTCCAATGATAACCAAGTGCGTCTCGCGTAGGGTACCACCCATTTGTTTTAATTACTCATTACTGAAAAGGAAAACGTAGCCACAGTGTGAGCATTCTAGTGACCATAGGTCACGGCGACCATTGAGTCTCCATTTTTTGTAAAATGTGCCGTAAGTCAAATCTTCAGGCCAAAAGAGACGCACAATATATCTACCAGTTATGTTCTGCGTGTGCACTGATCCTGCGCATATATCGTTCAAAAATGTCAACAAGCTTATGCACGTCGTCCGTTATAATATACACTTCCGGCTCGTTTCAATGCATTCACTTAAAACTGACCACCATTTAGTTCGCGACATCACGCAAATTATAGTCGAGACTTCATGTTTGAGATGAGTTCGGATAATGAGATATTGCAGTCTAAGACCGGCTAACAACTCGAGGATGAGTGAGTTTTGATCCAATAGAACGTTGAAATAACTACGACTTTGAACGCACGAGCAAAAATTTACAGCGACAAGGATGGTAAGAAGCTCGTACATGAAGGTGCTGCAGCGGATCTCGGCGACTACTAGCATCTTAGTGGCAAAATCCGAAGGTTGATTATAATTCGAAAGCAGTTGGTGGAAGGCCACGCTAATGGCAACAAGGACGACCATTTTGTTGAGGTGCAACTAGATCAGGGTGAATAATGTCAGACAAAACATACGGTAACTACGGCAGAAGAGTCTTTACGGCTCGAAATGAAGCTCTTCAGAGAAGAGTCCGGTAAGAACTGACGGTGGAATTTGCGGTTGGAGGTGGGGAGGGGGGCAGGAGCAGGTGTCAACACTGGTCGGGTGGACGAGATGGTCAAAGGAATTCGAAGATGCACTTTTAACTTTTGATGACTATGCCATACCGCCGGCAACGGTCAAGCATTCAGGCATGGTATACTTTGCGTTCTTCGGAATTTTTGAGAGCGTGGGCAAAATTTTGGCATTGAAAAAGCTGTAGAGGAACTTCTAAGCGCCTACGGGGCGTTGCGCAGGCCGAATTCTACATGTAGGATTCCGAAGGTTCCAAAGGAGATTATGAAGTCCGTGTGAGGATGACAAGAACTGGATTAAACTTTAAGAAAATGGCTCTTGCTAGTGAAATGTTAAATATAAAAGCCTCGAGCAGAAGAATACGCCATCGTTGGAAGAAGAATTTTTGTCGGCTTCATACTAGAAGAGCATCAGGAAGAGCAAAAGATCAGGATAAAGGACGCACAAAGGGTGGGGTGTTTAAAGCACGCATTAACTAGGCACACATATGCATATGCTAAATATCAGCTTCTGCATTCATCGCCGCTGACCCTACTTGGTGCGATTGTCGAAGTCGTAAGGTCGACAACAAGAAGCTTACCCAAATCAGAAGTCAGTGAAGACGGAAAAGTAGGACAAGCTCTCAGAGAGCTTACAAGGGTCTCTGCACACAGCTGTGGCTAGCGGTCTCCTCAGGCCAGTTGCTGTAGTGGTTGTGTGTATCCACTGCTGAGACAACTTGACCCCAGTGCGTCATTTATCACCTGCACCTAATCAGTGAAAAGTGAGTTGAAGTTTCGGGCGAAGTGTGGGCAGGAGAAATCGGTAGAGGCTGGGGGGGATGTCATTCATGGTAGTGGGGGCGGCAGTGGCGGTAATAATGGCAGGAGCGGAGGGTGTGCATGGGGTATCGGTGCTGTCGGCATTGCGGTGAATCCCACTGACATGGATGCGCATATGACCGAATAAGCCCATGCGATGAGTGAATGCGCGAGGACAGTGGAGGCGGCGGTCACTGCTGTGTGTTGGTGCTCCAGGCACTGGTTCACCAGTCTGTGTACGATGGATTCGCAAGTGACCGACCAGGCCGATGCGTGAGGTGAATGTGCGGTCACATTGAGGACAGTTTAGGGAGAGAGTCCCCATCGCTGATGGTGGTGGTAGTGAAGGCAAAGGCGGTGGTGGTTGCAGTGGTGGGGTAATAGGCGATGAGTCTTGGGATGTGGTCTCTAGGATGGTGGGAGTAATGGAAATGATGCCAGGAGGGAGGGTGTGGCAGTCTGAAGGTGGGTTGGCAGAATTTGACGTATAAGTATGAATTGTAACTCACCTATACACTACCTTCGTGGATCTGACAAAAGCCTTTCCCACGGTAAATCGCGACGCACTATGGAAAGTCATGTAGAAATTCGGCTGTCCTGAGCGGTTCACGCACCCGGTGCGTCAGCTTTATGACAGGATGATGGCGCGCGTCACTGACAACGGGACGGTATCCGAAGAATTCCCAGTGACCAACGGAGTGAAGCAGGGCTGCGTATTGGCTCCGACCCTGTTCAGCCTCATGTTCTCGGCTATGCTGATGGACGCCTACCGTAATGAGCACTCTGGTTTCCGCATCACCTATAGAACTGACGGAAACCTTCTCAACAGTCGGCGTATGCAGGCTCACAGCGCGTGTCTACGACTACAGTCCATGACTTTCTCTTCGCGAACGACGGCGCCCTTAACACCGTGACGGAGGAGGACATGCAAAGGAGTGTGGACCTCTTCGCCGTAGGCTGCGCCGATTTTAGATTAACAATCAGTACAGCAAAACGGTTGTCATGCCCCAGCCGCCACCCAGCTCGGAATACAATGCTCCCCGAATCAATGTCAACGGTGCTCAACTCAAAAACGTGGAAATCTTCGCTTATCTAGGAAGCACGCTGTCACGCAACACGAGAATCGATGACGAGGTTGCCCAACGGATCTCCAAAGCCAGTCAAGCTTTCGTCCGGCTGCAGGCCTCCGTGTGGAATCGTCACGGTATTGACTTGAACACCAAGCTGAAGATGTACAAGGCCGTCGTCTTGACGACACTCCTTTACGCAGCGGAGACGTGGACCGTCTACTCGAACCAAGTCAGCAAGCTGAATCACTTCCATCTCAACTGCCTCCGCAGAATACTGAAGCTGAGATGGCAAGACAGTATCCCGGACATGGAAGTCCTTGAGCGGACTGGAATCCTCAGCATCCACGCTATGCTGAGACAAGTGAAACTGCGATGGAGCGGCCACCTGGTAAGAATGGACGACGAGCGACTGCCCAAACGACTTTTCTACGGCAAGGTCGCTACGAGTGCTCGCCGACAGGGTGGTCAAAAACGACCCTACAAGGAAACTTTGAAGAAATCGCTGAAGCAACTGCAATTCAACCCAGCGGCCTGAGAGTACCTCGCCCAGGATAGACCGGCATGGAGAAGATTCGTGAAGACTGGTTCAGTAATCTATGAGGCCAACCGGATCGCCGCCGCCAAGGCCAAAAGAGCGGCACTAAATTCACCAGCGTCCCGGACCAACATCGCCAATGCCCAGGCCCTGCCAACAGGCCCGCGCTGTCAACGCATCTTCCGCGCGCGAATCGGCCTGGTTGAACATCTTCGGACGCAATGCACCAACAGCCCGATAATTCCAAGTGGCGCACGTAGGAACAGACTGTCTCACGATCATTGCTGGCTGGCCCTCGCCCGAGTCGCAACTTGCCACAATTTCACTAACGGTGTTCCTTATCGGCTTGCTAATTATTCTAAAATTTGGCACACTGATACTAACATTGGAAGCAGTCGCGAGGATTGACTCGCTGAGACAAAAGCTGTATTCGTCTAATCTTTTGGATTCCCGCTCTAATCCATCGCCGGAGACATACCTCGAAATGTCAGACTAATAAAACTCTCGAACGTCCCCTTCTGCATGATTGCTTACTACAACTCACCTCGTTGCTTCTATCGGTAGCTAGAAGCTGTATCCACCGGCGTCCTCCCTGTTAAGCTCTTCGCTTCCGGAGCAGTCTCGCAGTTTTTTCAAGGTCGTTGCTTTGCTCGTAACTGCATCAGATCCGATAAATGACCCCAGACGTTTCTTGCTATGGCAGTGGGTCTTTTGGTTATAATTACCTGACGCCTAAGAGTTGCATCCGGTCCTTGTGTTACTCCAACTTCAAATGATGCGAGAAGGCGCTGATGGCCTTCAAGAAGTTCTCGACTACGAAAGCGCTCATCAAATTTGGAGTCGGTGGGACCTCGTCTCTGTTCTCGTTTGCTTATTCACTGAGTAACGAAGTTTCACGAATAACCATTTGCTCGGAACACCCGTCGACAGTATAATGATTAGGCAATCTTTTCTTCCGGTTCACTGTAGTCCCAGCAAACTTGCTGCCATAGGGAGAAACACCTGGAGTCTTCTATCACACCTGCTGTAGTTTCGAGCGAAGCAACTACGCTGGAAAAACTGGAAGACTGCACCGGAAGCGAATTTACGAACACGCGATGGCAGTGAAAATAAATGACGCCCATTTTCAAGTCGTGGCTCACTCCACACGAACCGGTCACACCTTCAAATTCATTGAGGTGGAAACTCACGAGAGGTAAAAATTGCGTGAGCTGCGACCTGTTTGATTCGTGCTTCATTCCCCCCCCAGTCTATTAAGAAGTGCAATGACCACCCTACCCCACATTCGATAACCTAACCATCGTGCCTTAATCAGCGGTCAGACAGTTGATGGCTGGTCAAATAACACATGCACAGTCTTGGAGGTTCGAAGGACAGAACATTCGTGGCCTATTTCATCAGAGGGATGTAAGCCACCGATGTTAGCCTTCAGCGAAGGCGCTCAAAAAGTTATGGAGTAGTTGCAGAAACACACAGGGGTTGCTGCACATGCATGCGGTTAGTGTACGAGGTATGAAGCTAAGTTGGGCAACAGTATTGAGAAGATGTCTGTTGATCAAGCCACCGAATACAAAGTAAATCTGACCGATGCCAACACTACCTGAGAAGAAGAAGACGCGATGGCTGGGACACAGGGAATTTCAGTATTTATAGGATGCAGTCGTTACGCTACAGCATACCTATGACAATTAACGACCCCCCGCCCATTAATTGAGGATGATTGCCCTCTGGTGCACTAATAGCTTGATAGCCAGCATGCGGGTCATAATTTGCTGAAATTTCATCACCCACTTTGGAGGTTGGCGTGGCGATGGCTCGGCCACCTGGCTCACCGACATTGACGTTTGAAAATGTGTGCACCTGCGCACTCCCCGGGCGGCTGATTGCTTTGGCCAAGCTTTGTGTCCACACCGAATATGAGTGACGGAGGTCATTGCACTTGTTAATAGACAGCGAGCCCACACACCATGAGTCGAACAACTCGCGGCTTCCGCGATTGTCCCCTATCATGAAAATTTCGTCCTCATCAAACTAAATGTTTAGTCGGGTCTAATCGACGGAGACACGACTTGGGAATTGGCGTTATTTCTTCGCATTGCAGCGGCGTGTTCGGCAATCCGCGTCCAGAGCAGTCTTCCAGATTGTTCGCAGATTGTTCCGTTAAACGTGAAGTATGCCCTGAGGCAGAACTTCAGAAGCTGAAGGACTTGGGCATGTCCGAGTTGATTCTCCGTTTCATTGTATTTGCTCCATAGGAGTAGTTCAAACGGTCCCTACTACCAGATCCCGGGGAAAATAGTAAAGAGGGACGTGACAGCAAAATATATCATGACCTCACTTGGCAGAAGACATACCCTTTTAAGGTCTTCCAATAATTATTTTGATGAACGGAGCATGGCGTCCGAATCAGCGGTAAGAAATTTGAGGTGCCAAAACAGCCACTGTCCCAGTTCGTACGTTGGAGTGCCCTTGAGCGATACAATGGGTAGGAGAGGAGCACGCTCCTTGTGTGTCTTGGAGAGGCCATAGAACCGGCCCACGGCCTTGCCTGGGCTCTAACCATTCGTTCTTCAATCGGCGTTATCGTACACGAGTTCTCCAATGCCAATAGAGTTGCATTAATTTAGCGCTTCAGCATTTTCACGGAGTTGATTTCGCATGGAACATAAAACTAGAATTCCTTCTGGAAGTTTTTGGCCTCATGAAGGCAGTCGGTTCTGTCCATTACGACGGTGGAACGCCCCTCATCCGCAGGTAGTAATGACGATGTCTCTTTCAGCCTTGAGTTCCCTTAATGCATCACGTTCGACCTGAGGGGAGTTGTTTGCGCGGTTTATGAGCCATTAGGAGGGACAGCACCTGGTGTCGGATAAGATT